>CM055904.1:37004773-37029071 GCA_029582155.1 Panopea generosa
CACAAAGCGAATAGAATGTAAAGACGAAAAAAACCAAGGAAGCATGTCGGTGTGCTTCGCAGTAACTGCACCGATAAACAAATAAGAAAAACATTATATAACTATAGTGTTACATTTTGAAATGTTATATTTAAATTTATTGTAACATCAGAGTTAACAAGAAAGTGTGACTTGCGTGCATACTGATCAAACTGATTAACGGGCCATGACTGTGTGACTATGTAACCACATTTAAAACCATTGGAACAAAGCAAGTCGACGATACGCACTTCTAGACATTAAACTGACACTCCTTTACATGTTTGACAAACTCGGTTTGGGAAGTTTAGCAGACACTTAAGTTTAACCCTTTACTTCATATAGACGGCTTTGGACACCTCTAATATAGACGCATTTGGACACCTCTATATAGATTCATTTGGACACCTAATATAGACGCCTTTGGACACCTCTAATATAGACACATTGGACACCTCTAATATAGACGCCTTTGGACACCTCTAATATAGAAGGCTTTTAAATTATTAGGTTAATTATGTTTATATTAACTGACAGAGTAGAAAACAATGCAGGAAGTGTTCAGATTGCTTGTTACCAGCAATCTGAACTCTTCCTGCAATGTTTTCGAAGGCCTGTGATTGGTGTGAGAAAACGCGTATCTATGGAGTTAAGGGTTAATGTACATACACTACTTAACTTTCATAATCGTCTTCTGGATTCATTAGTTTCCTTCAATACGAGTTTGTTAATTTCATCTAAGTCTATAATCTAATGAACAAATGCAAACATTTTGAAATGCACAAGCTGTTAAGTCAAAATTCACAACACTATCGTATAGTTTATACGTACGTGCACCATTGGCAGCGATTCGTTAAAACATTATTTTTGGACATGTTATTCCAGGCCTTATTAAGGTGGTTTTGTAAACAAATCTCATAAGGTATAATTGGATTAAGGTTTGTACCGCCTTAATCGTCTCACACCACTATTACATTTCCCATAGGGTCCCATTGTAACATTTCTATGGGGAAAAATCTGCAGCATGTGTCTTGGCTTAAATTCTATATTGGTTCAAGATATGCAATTAAAAATGGGGAAAAAAGCATCCCTTGAAAATTTTTTTTTTTTTTTAAATTAAATGCTTTTGTGAGACCTATCAATTCCAAAGTCATAATAAGTCAACAATTCGCCCACGATACGGTTCGGACAAACAATTCTGAAATGACACAGAATTGTCCAGAAAGCTGGTATCAGCATTAAATTATTTCCAGTGGTGATTTCTAAACTGTTTACCATTTAACTCATTCTTGGAAAAAATAAATCACTGCAGTACAAAGCCCTGAAAAAAAGAAAAAAGATAACCAAAGTTTTATCTCTACCTACTTTGTCTGGTAGTGGTATCAGTCCTTATCGCTGCAAATGGCGGACATACGGGCACAATATAATATACTTAGACAATTGTGAGTTTTGACTTTGCGGGTTGTGCATCTCCGACAGCTGTTACACGCTTATGTCTGTCTGAATTAAAATGAAATCTTTTGACAATACGTCTAATGATTTTGTTCATTTGATTGTATATTTAAACTCATGTTGACGAAATAATAATAAATATATGTGGCCGATTATGAAAGTTGAGTATTTGGTGGAGCGATAGTTGCTCTCGCGTCAGATCAATCATCTACACTTAGGAAAATATGCATTGTTTATATTTTTTAATGGGGTTTAACACCATTTCAACACATTTCAGCCTATATATGACATATTCAGTTTATTGGTGACGGAATACCTCCGACTGAGTCAAACCAACATCCTTCCGCAAGTTACTGGAAACTTTCTCATTTTTTGAGCAAGTGGGGACCTTAGACCACTCGGCGAAGGAGGACTCTGCCTTTGTTTAGACATAAACTACCTTTTAAACAGTTAATGTTAAATTTTACCTATTTTCCCACACTGAGTAAATCTTTACATCTATGAATACATTCTCAAACAAACAACAATGAGTTTTTGTTACATATCAATATTGTCTCAAACCAATACTAATTATTACAGGGTAAAACTTACCTTAAAACCTCATTAAACTTCCGAAATGCACTCTTATTGTTAATAACAAAAAAGGTTATAATTAAATATGTTAATAGTATTGCTAAAACCATTCCTGTATACCCCTAAGTGACTGTTTTTAAAAAAGCGACACATAACACATCTGTAATTCCATAATGACCCAGTTATTTTCCGACTGTATCTCCGTCAATGTTCGGAAGTACGCAAATGAATACTGCAGTGGTAGTGAGCGGATTAAGATCGTTAGATAAGGGGTTCAATAACAAGATTAGAAAAGTTATGGCTTCACTAATATAATGTATCTATTTGGGGTTTTCTTTTTTTTAATATATTGATGTCTGCAATAAAACTGTATCGAACTAAGCACACACTACATTATTTATACGCACTGAAAAACAATGAGTACGGAATACCAGTTTGGTCTAGTTACTCTTGCTCAGGATCCTCCCTTGCAAATACGCGCATATTATCGCACGCGCTTTTACGTCACAAATTACTTTATTGCAGTCAATATTAATAGACTACCAAGGTTGGTGTGTTTAGTACAGTTATTAAAAATATAATTTTAATTCTATATGAACGATTCGTCGCGTACGTGCAATAATTTTAGCTTATGGCTTCCAGTTCTATAATACACTGAGGGGAGTAAAAGGGATGTTCTTAAAGACTATCTTACAACAAGCGGTTATTTAATTTTAAACCGCATCCCCTACAGTTCCCAATACTATGTTTCTCTCTGAAGTGAGTTGATCACCGACACGTTTCCGAATAGGCTTCGTAACTCTCAGTTTTCTGCCGAAGGTGTTTATCGTAAAGAGACGAACACAAACGTTTTAAATTATGTACTTATAATATACTTTATATTTATTTTTTCGTTTGCAAAATCTTTCATTGATCAAATAAACCTGTATTCTATCATCTGGGAGAGTGAATCTGACTTAAATTAAAATGAATGAATAGGGTTTTACGGCGTACCAACACATTATAGGTTATTCGACGCCAACAGGAAGAAAGATTCCAGGTTCACTCTACATGTACAAAAACAACAAATTTCCATACAATTTTTAAAAAAATACACCAACAAATGAATATGCAGAATGAACCTAGAACCTTGATACCTGCAGAACTGCACAATTTCAGCAAAATATGCTATCGTATTACTCAAATTGTCGCTTCTTACGACATGTATGAGCCACAGTGGTCCTATTCTTGCCATCACTCATATGGCTCCCTGAAACCACACAGGGGTTACATGTAGTAATTTAACTGCAATAGTGAACATGACAAAAATGATAAAATGAACATGACATCCATTCGGAGGATTCCTACCCCTCTGCAGAGATCGGCAGTGATTCTATTCTTAGCCGGAACCACACGGGCTCTTAAATTAAAACTAATAAGAACAGTTTCGGAAGTTTAATGAGCCTTTAACGAACTATTGCCAAGTACAAATAATGTATCGGAACAAAATGTGAGTATGATTTTATTGAAATATGATTGTGGAGGGCTGGTTATGATGTTTTATACTTTTTATACTTTAATACCGACCCATGATATGTAGTTTCATATGATTGACGCAATAAAATAAATAAATAAGCAGTATTTTTAAAACATCAATGCTGTAAAAATTGACACAAAGAGATTTTCTAAATTCTGACGGATCAATGAGGCGGTATTGGTATTAACTTGTTATCGTAGTAAACCAGCGAATATAATTGGACGTAAAAGTTGTTATGCTCCAAGTATACTGCACTTATTCACGTTGTGATTTCATAACGTTCACTTCATTTGTAAGCTAAACTGGTTACTGTTATCAAAATGGCTTACGTTTCTCTTTCTGGACTAATTTTCGCGGTATGTACATATATTTTATTATTGAATGGTATACGTTCGTTAAAAATAAAACAATGGGAGCAAGTGACATTCATTTGTTATGCTTTTATTCAACATTATCAGTAAGTTTGTTTTAACATCTTTTAATACAAAGCGTTATTCGTATGACTCTGAACAGTGTTTAAAGGTCTCACTATACAGTCTGATTTTGCTATAGCGCCTATATAAAACAGTGTCTGCCTATTTCAATATAACTTCTTTTTAAACACATATTTTTTTTAAAAGTTGTTTCTTTCCAGAGAATGAATGTATTTGTTCCTAAATTGCACATTAACTGGTATGTTGATCAGCTTGTGTTTTTTTTTAATTTATCAAAAGATAGTCCATGCATGTCCCAAAACTTATCCGCCTCCGTAAATCAAATATATCTTAGTTCCTGTGGATCCAGTGGAGTCTCATCTCTGTATATTTTATCTAATACTTTGATTAACATATCTGAAACAAAACATAATTTCTTTGAACCACTTTCAAAATATATCAAAGCAAATAACGCAGCACTTTTGATTGGCGCAATACTCATGTTACTGTGACTCAAAGAAGGGGACATCGAGACGTTAACGACGATCAGTTAACATAATATATCTTTCCTGTGATCCTAGAAGGTTAACCAGTACTCGAGCACACCCATCTCAATTAGTAACTGACAACTCCCCCCACTTGGTCAGACAGGGATTCGAACTTATGACCCTGGATTGATTGTCAGGTACATAAAATGCAAGTATCATTATTTATATTTACCGGACCAGTTTTTTTTTGAAAAACGCAACATTATGGATTTCGCAAATTAACGAAGTCATATAAATATCAATTCCAATGTATTACTTTCTAAAACTTCAGAAAAGAGTATATTAAAATGAAATTTATTTCATAAGCTTTTATTGAATAGCGCTCTGTATTTTTTTAAAATAAAAACTAGTGTGACATAACTATGGAAAACTAAAACATGATAATTATTCCTTAAAGTATGAAGTTTCAAATATATTTTAATTTCAACCACCATCTGGTAGTTTATTCTTTAAACTCGTGAATGAGGGAATAGATGGGGCATTCCTCAAAATGATATTTAAACATTCACATTTTTTATGTTGCCTGTTGCAATATAAATGGGCAAATTTATTTTTAAAAAAAAGGGTAAATGATTTAAAAAAATCAAATATAAGTTCATTTCTTATTTCAACCAATATTGTTATAACATATCAATATTACCTAAATGTAGTTTTTTTGCATAATTGTTATGATTTCTAATTGTAGAGTCGTTTGAATGTCCTAAAATTACCTGTGTTGGGGCGTAATGTGTTAACATCTAAATGTTTCCCTTTATCAAAATACAAATAAAATTCCTTTATTTGTTCATAAACTTATTTTATTAATTTTGTCCAATAGGTAATTTAATTACTTTTATATTGATATATAGATTTTCAAGGTCAGCTAGTTCATTATTCTTAATTAGAATAAATGAATGAATGGTGTTTTACGGCACGTCGTCTCATAAATAGGTCATTTTGTACGCGCATATTCTTAAATAAACATTTGAACCATACCTCTACTTCGTAATTGAAAAATATAAATTAAAACCCTTGTTCCTTTATTTATTCATAAATATATGAAAATGTACTAAATGAAAGTTTATTTTCCTTGTTATGCTTTGCTTTTGTGTGTTTTTCAACAGCAGAGTTTTGTTTTTAATGTTAAGATAGTGTATTTGTGAAAAAAATTCAATTCATGACACCAAAAACTGTACCGTCCGTCCGCCTGGCACTTCCAAAAAAGATAGATAGAATGATACATTCATCTGCTGTCATACATATCAATGCACTATCAAAAAAATGTATCTAAAAATTGGCCCAAGTGTATTAAATAAAGTGTAAAATTTATATGTAATGTCCGTCCCCGTAACGTCCATCCCCCATTCATATACATTCTATCAATTTCATAGTTTTTTAATGTATTAATCATTTTGTGTTAGCAGAGTGCAACAGTTACTAAGATATGAATACTTTCTAAAAAAAATAAAAATATATATACATATTGACCATTTTCAAATTTTGTGTGAATTTATTACGAATGGTGTATTTTTGGTAATTAAATACAATCATATACATGTTATAGGCACAAAGTTGTGTAAGAGTGTTTTTTTACTTAAATTGATTGTGTAATGTCACTCCAAAAATAGGGGACGAACGTAACAAAAAGGGGACGGACGTTACATAATATTTTATTTGTAAGTTACCATTGATATTGATCACCTAATTCATTGAAAACATTTAAATTAGTAAAATGCCATAATACTATGTGACATTACATACATCCTGTCATAAACCCTGGCGTCATACAACCTGGGGTGATTTATACTAATTAGGGTACAATACGCACACTGTAGCAGGTTATTTCTCATTACCACATGGTGTGAATGTGGTGTTGATGAATTATGAAAGCTCAGCAGGGTGCCAGTAGCTGGGCAGTAGCATATACTTTGTGCAATATGCCTGTATACATTATATTCAATATGACACTGTCCCTAAAAGGTGAAAAATTCATATTTGACCAGGGAACTGGTAGAATAGGTAATCATCATATATCAAATTGGTAAGTTACAGGTAAAATTTACAATTTGATTAACCAAACAACAGTGCCAGTTATGTAAAACAACAAACAAAAAAAACTCAACCAAGCTTCATCTTAATTTACTTGAAAAAAGTACGAAATCTTATTAACCATTTTTCATTGTGCAGCAATGGACGCACCAGCTTAATAAGAAAAGAGCTATAAAAAGCATTGAAAAATAATGCTGTCAAAGATAAATATTTCAGCTAAACAAGCTTTTTATTTAAATCTTATTTATAATTCTCTCTTAGACAATTATTATATATAAATATATATATATGTAACAGATCATTTTTCCTTAAATTCCATTCCTGGTTTAAATAGTGTTTTTGATAATTTATTGACTGAGTAGCAAACAGCATAAACCCTGATAGCACAGCATGAATGTGCAGGCTGGCCTGGGTCCGCATCAACACTGGCCGCTAAAATTAGTTTTGTTTTCCTTACCAAGCTAAGGATAATTTAACTATTTTAAAATTCAATCATGCTTGCTTTTGCAGACTACATGATACGATGATGTCAGACTCGTGATTCATGGGTTTCGGGTTTGATCTCTGGTTCATGACCGGTGTGTCTGTTATCATCGTTTTGGGTGAAAGCTTCATAAGACATTGCTGCAGGGATTCTCTGTATTATTTTGTACACATAATTTAAAGAATATGCAAATACAAAGCATAAAAACATTTTCACCAGGTCTGAAAATGTTATTACCACGGTGTCCGAGAATTATATTATCACATTTAGTTTATACTAACTTATTTTTAGCTCGATTGCGATGAAAGCTCAGAGTTTATATGAACAGCTCTCGGGTCCGCTTCCTGGGTAGAACCAGTAGTGTTGTTTTATGAGAGGCATCAGGTCGACCGGGGGTTCAAACTCGCAACCTCTCTGGCGTGAGCGGCCAACACTCTATCCATTAGACTACCACCCCCGCTTATCACTATTATAACTTTTGAAAACAACAATGTCACTGTGTCTGAAAATTACAATATTGTGTAATTTTGAAATTACAATACATGTCTGAGAATTGTAATCATTATGATATATAATCACTGTTTCTCGGTTAGATATATTTTCCGCTGCGTCTGATAGTTATAATATAACTGTCTGACAATGTAAATGTCTGAGTCAGTATTGTCACATTATGTAAGAATGTGTCTGAGACTATGTCTGAGAATGCCTTGCTCCAAAACTACTTCCCTTTGGCCCTATTAAGAAGCTGACAATCATAATGTGCACTGAAAACTGGGAGTTAAGTTGTGCTGGTTTCATGATTTGTATTTATATATATCCTCATATTTATATATTAGTTTTGAAGTATAGAATTTAAAGTTTTTCCTTAAAATGTAGTTTTACTAGCAGCTCATAGTTTTTAATGTAACGTCCGTCCCGGGCCATGTAATTTGTGTATTAGTATAACAAATTCAAATGGAATAATTTCAATGAATGTGTGACAAAATCACGATTGAGCATTTTTGAACAAATTTCAACATAAAACTTTCAAAATTGCATATTTTCTCTAAAATGATTAGAAGCAACATTTCTTTTACAACAACAGCAATATTATGAACTCAAAAAAAGTAAATAATGTTTAAATTAAATGTAACGTCCGTCCCCATATAATATAACGTCCGTCTCCTGAGCTCCTGGGTTATGTATATGCTATTTATTAAAATCGGTATAAAAAGACTGTAACGGTTATAAATGTTCATAGTATGTTATGTTTATGTCAGATCGTTATTTTAATGTTAATTTTATATAGGTTAAACATGGAAAACCTTATTTTTAAAAACGGATAAATTATGCTTATATTCATTTTAATGAATAAGATCTACATAACAACAAAAGAAATACATTAAGGCAAATCTTTTGAAAATTATGCTTATATATTGATACAAATACCCCAGATGAATACATTTGTCCCTTTTTAAAGATATGGAAAACAAGCACATATATTAACATAAATCATGATGCTGTAACGTCCGTCCCCTTCGTTATCTCTTCTTCGATTGTTTTACATTCTTGAAACATAAACTTATCAAAAAAAAACAACAAATGAATAGCTTAAACTTTATTTTTTTACTTTGATGCTAACCTATTTGGCCCATTTACTGTGCAATAGGCAATATGATTCATAAATGGGGTAATGTTTCATATAAGAATTCCATTTTATATATACCCAGATATTCAAAGGGGCCCGAGTGGTCTAAGGTGCTGACTCAAGACCAATTACCTCTCATCGCTAAGGTTATAGGTTCAAGTCCCGTTCGCTCCAAAATATGTATGTGAGAATGTTTGCCAGTTACTTGCGGAAGGACAGTGGTTCTTCTCAGATTGATTCTGATGTCTTCCTCCACCATTAGCCTGGCCCGATTAGCTCTGTCGGTTACGCGTCTGACTATCAATCCAGGGGTCGTGCGTTGGGGTGTGTTAGAGTATTGGTTAACCTTTTAGGATCCCAGGAAACAGTGGTTAGGTTAATTGATCGTCTGATAGCCGTCGATGGCATAAAAATGACGCTAAATATTCAATCAATCAATCTATTCAGTCCTCCGTCATTAAAACTGACATGCCATATATAATCTGAAATGTCAAAAATGGCGTTAAATCCATAAAAAATATATCTAACACGGTCTTACTACGTACTGACACGGTTTTTCCTACGTCCTGTCTACATACTGACTGAGGTACTGAAGTGTGCTGACACAGATATTACTAGTCCATCTTATAAAGACCGTCAAGGGTATTTTAATACCCCTTAACACGGTCTTACTACGTACTGACTACATTCTGACTGAGGTACTGAAGTGCGCTGACACAGGTATTACTAGTCCATCTTATAAGACCGTCAAGGGTATTTTAATACCCCTTAACACGGTCTTACTACGTACTGACTACATACTGACTGAGGTACTGAAGTGCGCTGACACAGATATTACTAGTCAATCTTATGAGACCGTCAAGGGTATTTTAATACCCCTTTAAACGGTCTTACTACGTACTGACTACATACTGACTTAGGTACTGAAGTGCGCTGACACAGGTATTACAAGTCCATCTTATAAGACCATAAAGGGTATCATAATACTCCCAAAACACGGTTTAACAAGTACTTTTACAGTAGAGTGATAAGCCTCAGTTCCATTGCTGAAACACGTTGATACTGATTAACTTTTCCGCTGTGGCTTACCGCAGACTAATATCAAATTTAGGGTGGCAACATAGCATTTCATTAATAACTATTTGAATCAATGTCTGAACTTGTTAAGGGTGGAACAAAATTAAAGCTACTCAATTAAACATTTTAACAAAAAAGAACTACGGTAGTGTTTGATTGGTTGGTTTGCTAATTAGTGTCATTGTTATGCCATCAAGGGCTTACAGGTTATACGTTAACCTAACCTCTGGATTGACGAATGACAATATTAAGCAACCTCGTATATCAAACATCACGGAGACTCTGACAGGGTGGAGTTAGAAATCATAACCCCTGGATTGATAGTCAGACGTGCTACCGGTCCCGAACCTAAGTTAGTGTTAAAGTGTTTTGCAAATAATAAGAATATAATTTTTACGTAGAACTATAGTTTTTATAGGCAGTGCACCCATTATGCAAATATTCATTTATACATTTGAAAAATAAATTAACAAAATTATTGTTAATACTTCTATTATAATGTTGTTGTTTACCAAGTAACGGTTTAACAATTAGATGTGTTTAAAACCGTCGTGACATGATATCTTTAATACTTTTCTTTGAAACGATCCAAAGCCACACAGTGCGCAATGGCTCTGAAATAAAATTATTTAAAGATTACATATCAATTTCATTTAAAAGCAATTCATCGCCAATACATTTATTAAGTGTTTATCTAATAAATGAAATTAAGCTATTAAATTTTAAATTATCAAAATTTCGATACTTTACTCAAATGGCGTTCTGACGAAAAGAAACAATATTCATTTAAAAGCAATTTATATCCGGTAAATATTTATATCATTTTTTATACAATGCACATGATTAACAAGATGAATAAAAGCTAAATTTATTTAAATATTACATATTACATACTGTACCTATTACCTGTACCCCCTTTTTAAGAGATTAAGACTTGCGTATGTCGAACACAGCATGCCATGAGGTGCCTGCGGCGGTTTCCCGCTGTGTCAAAACTGCTTAGACTATGATAAATAATGCACACGGACGTGTTTAAATGATAAGAAACAGAGGCACGTCATGCTGTGTTTATGACCAGTCGCAAACAAAAGCTATGTCGGCAATTCATTGATTTAAAAAGAGTTCGATCCCCGATTAAATGAATTTGTCGTAATGTGTATCTTATCTTAGGGAACCATTAAGTCTGGGATGGAGATGAAGTCAGGTCTGGGACGTCGTGAGGTTGGATTTGAGAGGCCGGGGATGGGTGGGTTGAGGGTGTTTAAACGTATGTCGTGTTTAAGTATTGACCATTACAGTTTAAATGAAATATGTAATAATATAGAATAAATATATATCGAAAAGGAACTGTGCTTTCTGTTAGTTTGTGTACGATGTTTGAACACATTACGGCAATGCATTTACTTTATCAATTACACAGTAGCAATTACATTATATATTTGACTAACATAATGAATGTTATTAGTTTGTACAACTTGGTAAGAATGTCATGATCTGCACCAGGACTTGAACCTCGAGTTCATTTCATACAGAAACGTGTTTTTGCTTACAATAACGAGATTCATCCCAACACAACAAACGAAGTGTAAATTGTTTGTTATTTAAAAATGTGATATATATTCACAGCAAGAAATATTAAATGAGTGACATTAGCCCAAATGTCAACTTTCAAGTTATTAACTGTACCAACCAACTCGTGAGCGTTTTAAAGAATAAAAAACAAAATTGACTTCTAAAGTAGCATCTGCTTAAAACATGCTATGATGCAAAACATTTTGTAATTTGAAATGGAATTAAGACAGTTACATTTTTAAACATAGATGATCACTTCAAATTCTATACTGCTGTGGCACTGAGTAGTTTAATGCTGCGTACTTGTATTGTCATACGCTCAAATAGAATAGATCACTTCAAATGCTATACTGCTGTAGCACTGAGTAGTTTAATGCTGCGTACTTGTATTGTCATATGCTCAAATAGAATAGATCACTTCAAATGCTATACTGCTGTAGCACTGAGTAGTTTAATGCTGCGTACTTGTATTGTCATACGCTCAAATAGAATAGATCACTTCAACATAATTATTCTTATGAAATAAAATGCGATCATTTTGCATTTTCATACAATCTGATAATTTATGTTGTTGATATAATAAAATCGGTAGGTAAGCACGATCAAATGGAAAAAAATGACTTGTTTTTTTTATTAGACACAGTAGTACTCGGTTGGCAGTTTCAAAGTACAAAACCAAATAAGAGACACTGACATAGCATACATAATAGTTACCTTGGCTATTAGAAGTCATAGGTTGGTATATATGAATCAACTTTTTACCATAACTACATATGAGCATTTCATTTTAATACAACGAAGAAATCGACAGAAGAAAGATGATTTGTAGAGTAATAAAAACGTCACAGTCAGTTACTATGCTGTTAACAGGTGTCAGGTGTATCACTAGTTGTCGAGATGCCTCGGTTCGGGGCACTGACACAGTCATGTTTTACTTCACAGTTAAGTAACTTAGTTATTCAACTATAACTGTACGTCGAAGGACCATCTGTTAGTGAGAATAATATTGTAACAGTTATGCTTTTATATACATTTAACCTGTGTAAGCGGCCCCCTCTATTAAGCAGCCACCTGTCTTAAAGCAACCATATTAATTTTTTTCTATTTCCCATTTCTATGCTTCCAGAGTAAATTAACCTGTATTAAGCAACAACCTGTATTAAAAGGCCACTTTTACTTATTCCCTTGACAGTCTGCTTAAGACTGACTGCTTCAGTTTTACTGTATGTAACGTTTGTTCGCTGATCTCAGAAATTGCACTCATTTAGTGATTTCCAGTATGTAATTTGGTTTGAAATATATTCCAAATGTTTCAAAGGGGCTGCGAATTATTTCTGCATATGAGTAGAGCAACGTCTGTCATAGCATACAAGATACAAGAAACTTTATTTTGTGTCGGATTTACAAATATAAAAAACTAGCTGTAAAGCTATTTGCCGACAGTAACAAAGAAACATAAAATGTTAACATTTTTTTTCTTTTTTCTTTTATAACTTACATGCATATAGCATAAGCATACACACACTCCTATACACACACATACATGTATACATACACATATGCATACACATTGATATACAGATTGCCCCACTTTCATATACATATGAACAGCACCCACACATACAATACTCGTGCCATACACAACCGTTATTCCCATACATATATATATATATATATATATATATATATATATATATATATACAGTACACACCCTCTCATACATACCTGCATACATGCACACAACACACACACACACACATATATACACACATGTATTTGAAATTTAGTAAAATAATACTATATCAGGTTAATAATAAAGCAATACAGAGCAAGAATTTAAACCAGATGATAAATCAGTAAATCATCTAACTAAACATGTAAAGCATATACAGTAATAAGATATCAATAGTGTTTAAAATCACGGAAATAGAAATAATCTTAGGGTATAATTGCATTTTCTATAAAAAGAAGCAGGTCAACCTACCATTGATCGTGCATTGTTATTGTGGATATACATTCCTGTAATGAAAAAAATACATTTTCATCACCTCGGTGTTCGTTAAAATCACTGTCCCTGATAAAATTCTAAGATAGTACGGTATTTTGCACACTCCTGGTGTAAACTTTTAACTTGTGTACATTCGAATTAGGCAAAACTGCAATGACCTTGCCGAGGTTTATTTCTGTTATATTATGGTAGTTAAGATCTTTATACATTATGCGAATCTTAAATTGTGTTTTAGATGTGAAGAAATTATTTGTAGTCAGCAAGGTCAACCATGTCACTTAAATGTACATATGACAGGCTAATAAGAAAAACTTTAAGGCTACTGAAGATAAATAGCCTTAGGTTTATCATGATGTGTAGTTAACAGTAGGTTTTGTCATATGATTTGGGCGGGATTTTAAGATCCGTAATTAAGAAACTGACCAATTGGGAAGTAACAATGAACTGACCAATGATAAGATAATTGTTTATTCAGTCAGAGAAAGATTTTAGAGAAGACAGGTGATTAAGTTTGACGGTAGACACGAGCATGATAACATGTCAAGTTTTAACTAGGTTTATTTTTAGACGAGCGTCAGTGAGTTTAAAATGTTAGCTTTGTGATTTCGAACTTATATGCGAAATATATGAACATGTGAATAAAATGACTTTAATTTGAGTCGGTTATATCACATATCGCGAATACTGTTTACGTTGCATGTATTTTATGTGTCATGCGTTTTCAATTAAATACCAGTTTTTGCAAGATAATGCGGGGTTTTATAAAACACATTAATATCAAAAATACTCACTATTTGTGGAGTGTATGCAATTTTATCTGATAATTAGCTATAACAGTTGTAATTAATGCATTTATACAATATGGTGTCATATTGTCAGCTACTACCATTGCGTTTTCCATAGACTTACATTGTAACGCCGACCAAAATGTCCTATATCATATTTAAAGTAATATCCTAGACTCAAAATTAAATGTCCAAAAACTGTAATCAAAAGTATCACTTCCACCATCTTTTGCCCCTCATGTTGTGTACTTTCAGTATAAAAAACATCCTAAAAAAAACTCAGCGACTCAAAGTTATCATTCGTTACAATCATTCCGATAGATTTTTAAAAAAAAAACGATATCCGTATCCCGTAAAATCATTGTTATATGATAATGTAAATTACATTACTGACATATTACTATGCATAAATAGTTACTTGACTTTATATCGCGCATATGATACTAAAAGTATGTTGACCTCTGCTACAAAGTGCAATATATATGTTTTTATTTCAGCGGGAAAATAAATACATCAGTATGAACGCTGTATTATGGCTTAGCCAATCAAAATGTTGATTATAAAAATGTTTCTTATAACAATTAACACATTTTGAAGTATTATCTGTTTTGTTTCTAATTTTAGCATCGAGGGTAATATCAACTAATGATCAATGGTGTGGTGAACTAAACAGTTTGGCGATTTAACAAAGTCATAGCAAGACTTAACACTCAGTAATTTAGCAGTAAAATATGTTTTCTTCATTCAGGCTTTCGCCACAGCGGCGTTCGTCCATGCTGCTGAAAAATTCCAAAGGTGCACGAAAGAATCTGTAAGTACACACTATTTCTAAATAGTTGTATATTGGCACATTCAAATTTCACTAGCTTAGCATATTTTGAAATTGTTTAATTTCAAATGTCTTATTAATACAAACTGTCTCATTTTATGTACTAACAAATGTGTATGAAAATATATTCTTATTTTGTGTGAATTTTCAGACTATCCATTACATGAATTTGTTTTCGTCCTCTATCCCTAAGTGTTCATCTTTCTATTGAGTAGCTGTTACATTTAATGTTACATTTAATCGTTTTTAAACTTTATTATATTCTTTTTTTACTTTCAGTGAGGCCAATAGTTAAAAACTATTGAATTTTTTCTTGCACAGTATACAGAAAATGATTATTAATATCAACATTTCTCACTCATGAAATGACTTGACCGAGACAAATTATTACCAAAAAATGAAATGTTTTTACCTATTTCCAACTGCATTAAAAAGGTGATTCGTTTATGAAATATTGGAATAAGTGTCACCTAAGGAAATTAGAATTATTTTTTTGTATTTTATATAATGTGCCGAAAGATATAAATATACTTTTTAATCGCAAACGAGCTATTAATACAAAGTCATCGAGTGAATACATACTGTACGGAACAGCTAACCGGCCATCTGACATTTTTATGTACCTGATTATTCATGCACTTTCTCAAAATGTATAAAAGCAATTTCCTTGAAATCTGGACTTAAATAAAAAGAACTTATTGTCTTTTAATGTTGTATACAAATTATAATAACGTTTCTCAATATTTTGATGAAGCTATTGGAAATACAACGTGGCGGGTTACCTATTTCGTTCAGTATATTTACTTGTTTGTTTTTTTACGTGATACTGCTGTAGTTCTAAGAGCGTAATATGACGAGGCTATTTTCATTTACACTGTCTTGTTTTTATGAGAAGGGGCAGGCGACAGTGGGTGACAGGATCAGGTTCTATGCGCTTTACTACTGTCCGTACCAAGGCGATAGCCCATGTTGTCATTTATTTTCTATGGGTTTTCTCTTATTATTGTTATTCTATATATTGGTAATGTTTATGCTATTTGATAACATTGTCTTGTGGATACTTCGCGTCCTGTTTGACATATCTTAAACTTTATCAACTATAGGGCGACCCGGTTCAAGGAAATTGCGGCGATCCAGATCTAGTATGTGCCCAGGCAGAAAACTTTGAAATTGATTCGTGTAACTATACTGAATTCGAAAATAGATGTTTCCATTGTAAGTAGTTAATTAGTTTATACTGCTTTAGTTCAATTCAGATTTACAATAAGTTGCGTTTCCATGTTACAAATGTACATATGTATACTTGAATGTTAAGATGCATGCATTAATTGAGCGTTTGTCACAACTATAGTTGTATTTATACATTTGATTTGTTAATATTATTATTATTATTATTATTATTATTATTATTATTATATTATTATTATTTAACGTTTTAAATGTTATTGATAAAAAACATATTAAAAATTTGACCTGTACCTTGATTTCAATAGTATTATGTCATAATGTGATATAAGTAAAGATACATGTATTATTATGATTATTATTATTATTATTATTATTATATTATTATTATTATTATAATTTATTATTATTATTATTATTATTTATTATTATTATTATATTATTATTATGATTATTATTATTATTATTATTATTATTATTATTATTACTTTTATTATTATTACTATTTATATTAATATCATCGTTATTATTATAAACTATTATTTTTATTATTAATATCATCATTATTATTATCATCATTATTATTATTATAATTATTACAACCAATACTAAGAGAGTGTTATTTTTGAGAGATTATCTGGTAAATTTGTGTTCAAACCTCCGACCCCGGATGTAAGCGCCAAACACTATATCCACTTCACAACGGCCCGCTTAAGTTTATTTTAGATGATTATTACAAGAGCTAATTATTCAGAAGTTCATTGGACAATACATTTAGCTTTAGGTATATATTGTTTATGTATGTTATATACCAAATATAAGTAAATACTGATGTACATATATTTTAGGAGCTCATGGAAGATTGACTTCTTCACATGAGTTATCGTATCATATAAATACTAATTATGTGCTTTATAGAACGAATTGCAACAAATTACGTAATAGTACTTTAGTAAGTATTTCAATTTGTATGCAAAACAGTTTGCAATTCAATCAGTTTATAAGTGACATTTTGATATTTGTGCTTTATATAAATACTCAGAAAATAAAAAAATTAATTATTATCAAAATGGTACTAATCGTTACAATATCATGATCATTATTTTCATTTCCATAATCATTTCCATTTCCATAATCATTTCTGTTATCATTTTCATTACCTTTCCATTATCATTTCCATTTTCTTTCCATTTTCATTTCCATTTCCATTACTATTACCATTACTATTACCATTACCATTACCATTACCATTTCCATTTTCATTTCCATTTCCATTTCATTTCCATTTCCATTACCATTACCATTACCATTACCATTACCATTTCCATTTTCATTTCCATTTCCCATTATCATTTCCATTACCATTACCATTACCATTATCCTTTCCATTATCATTTTCATTATCATTTCCATTATCATTTCTATTATCATTTTCATTATCATTTCCAAATAAACATTTCATTTCCATTATCATTATCATTTTCATTTTCATTTTCATTTTCATTTTCATTTTCATTTCCATTACCATTATCATTTCCATTATCATTTTCATTATCATTTCTATTATCATTTTCATTATCATTTCCATATAACAATTTTCATTTCCATTATCATTTCCATTATCATTTTCATTTCCATTTCCTTTTCCATTACCATTTCGATTTCCATTTTTCATTATCATTATCATTTCCATTATCGTTTCCATTAAAACATGGGATGGTGATTTACAAGAAATGTATGATAATATTAATACATGCATCAATATATTACAGCGTGAATGCGAAACAACTGCACCTGCAAAATCGTGTGGCCTGTATATCGACATGGTAGACGGTGTTCACCAAAATACACGTGCGATTGTGACCCGGACTATTACGGTTATAACTGTGGTGGGTAATTTGTTCTTTTTTTATTTTTATTCTTAAATTTTACAGATGCTTATTTTGTTCTGATATTGTGATTGGTGTTTTGGGTTCGAAAAGAAAACTGTTTTTAACGCGAAATGACGTTTTCTTTCATAACCAAAAACGCCATAGCTGATGTTCTTCAAATTATATTGTATTTGTAGTGTAAAATTCTTGAATCATACAAAAACACAACACAACCCCCTGAGTACATGCATATATTTCTTTCTGTGATTTGTCACACTTTATTAAACAGAACGCTGAGTTATAGGCTCGTACGTTCATGTCAGTAACGTCGCGTTAGTCTTCAAGTCTACCACCATCTTACGAGCTTATTGTTCTTCAGCCATTAAGTGTAATTACATGGGTAATAAATTGCTGAAATATATTACACTTGGGGTAAAACGACATAATTTTGAATCTTATTACAGGGCGTGTATATAAATATATAAATATATATAAATATTAGTCGTGCGAATAGCGTTAACATATTTGATTGTTAGATAAATTTAATAGCTAGCAATTGTTTTCTCATGTTCTTGTGTCAGATCTATATACTGGTGTTAAAATGTGACTTTTCTAGTTTTTTAACAGATTCGCGTATTGACTTCTTTTTTTAAAAAAGTAATAGGATGTTACTGTACCGCCTTTAAAAAAAAGCTGGTCAACCTACCAGTTATTGAGACTTTACATGTGGGGATACATTCCTTCAATGAAAAAAATATTTTAACAATAATTATATGTGAAATATGGTTTTACCGTGGAAATCCTCGACATTATTTTATAAAGTACAAAGAAAATAATTCAAATGTGAAGTGAGACCTGAATAGTTGTCATTCAGAAGAAAAATATTTAATGATATATAATTAGAAATATTCAACATTTTAATCAGATTCACTTTTATACCAAAAGTATCAATTTCAGGTAAAGGTTCAAAGAGCTATTAATGAAATACTGCCGTTTATATTACATGTAAATTGGTATGAGCCTGCCGATCTCTGTAATTAAGTCACTGTATTAAACTTAATAAAAAATTATATATATCTTCCACTCACATACCATGTCTTATTCAATTGTTCAATGTTCTGTCATTTAAGAGAACACTTATTTAATCGGGCAAAAGTTTGTAACAATAAATTCTTGACACTGTCTGATATTAATAAATTCATTTTCTTGTTTTCCAACTCGGATATGATACGTATTTGTGCCAAAACCTGCTATCAGATATTACACAGACGTCTATTTTTAATTAGTAAATAATGCTTTTATTTGTCAATAATGCTCATTGTTTTAGTTTCCTGTTTTGTTTATTTTATCTCGTCTAAAGCATCTTTGCTAATCCAATTCACGGTGATTTGATCAACGTGTTTAATGATCTGTTACTTCCATTTTTTAGTATGCGCGACAGTGCTTTTTCTCAGTGTCTTATCATTATCTTATGGCAGTTTTTAATTATTGATTAGCAAGGTTTCTTTAGTTTTACCTATGTAATTATATGTTGCATGTACAGTGTTCTTTATGATTGTATTTTACAACTGTGATAGTCTCACATAACTACAATATAGAGTGGCAATATACATTTAATGTGCTGTATATATTGATATTTTACATATCTATGTATGTTGATGAGACTCAACTAAAGATTTAAACACACACATATATATAAATGCAGATTTGGTGTCAATGTCATTTAAATATTACGACTCCTGTTATTGTCTTATTTTTCATAATTTTTGCAACTTTTGTGATGCTTAGAAATAGTCTTAAACTACTTTATTCCAGAATGTGGAGCTCTGCCAGTAGTCAGTGATGGAGATTTTGTCGTAGATGACTTTATGGTGGGTAAGCCGCCTGTTACAACAACCGCCAATTTAATGTGCGATATAGGTCATGACCTCGTTGGAACTGGTGAAATAACGTGCCTGTCTAACGGAACGTGGACGGCTACCTCAGATACATGTGATATAAAAGGTACTATTACGAAATATATGGGTATATACACTGAAGGACTTGGAAAATGCACCACTTGCATATAGGTTATTTTAATGCAGAAAATTTCAACCGATTTCAAATATTTCAAATCTACTCTCAAAAGTAAAAGTTCACAGGCGGCATCAATGAGTGTATGTATAGGTATGGTTTATTGGAAATAGATAAATGGTTGCGCCGATTTTATGAAAAAAACTGATATATAAAACCCTTTTAAAACCAGTAAATACTATTGTCTATAGAAATGGTTCTAGCAAAAAATTACAAATATATTAAATGTAACGAATTATGTCATCACGAATAATATTACCATACGATTCCCTGTTTTACCTGGTACCATGGTAAAAGGTACCGACTTCACTCATTTTCTTAAAAAAAGTGTTACTCAAGTTGTCTTCTGTGTTACGAAGCATTTTGAAATATCACAAATCATAGTGAAATTCAATTAACGACAGTTGATTTAAAGAAAATGAGCTGCGTCATATTTGACGTGGTTGTCGAATCCTGTGCATGGTGGAACATTTTTGGTAATATTGTAATAACTTCAGATTTCACTCTACAGTTGAAGTTTGTTCTATATGATATAAGGTCTAGGATTTCAACGGTAAAATAAAATCCACGTATAATCTATTCTAAAGTATTTTTTCATAGCAGGAATGCACAATAACTGTTAGGTTGTACACGAATCATAGTCTATAGAACAGACCCAGCTCTTATCCGAATTGGTCCGTTAAAAAACAGCATATTTGAGCACGCTGGTTACTTCAGTGAAAGTTTGAATGACGTCATAGTTTACTAAGCGTTCAATTGCTATGAATTGTGGGACAGACATATAATTATCGATCGTTCTTTGTTGATCATAATGTTTTTGCTAGAAGTTCTTTCCATTTTCCATAGCAAAGGATTTTCATCATCCATGTAATGATGTATATTCATGAGTGCTTTTACCTCTTCTTCATGCTTTTCGGAGTGTAGATAATGTTGTATCTTAGCAAATCTACGCTTGCACTTTTTGAGGGAATTCTGAAAAGATAATAAAACAAGTGTAAAAGTTAACTATTTATTTCTTTCTATCTCGATCAGCATTTTTGAATCGAGTAACATTGGTACGAGTATCAACAACTCCATAAGGAAAATCTCCTGTATTATACAGTACTGTTAAACCACATTTATCTGGTCCTTCGTACCATCCTCTCATTTCATCCATTTGCTGGTTCAAACTCTGTACTTCTCCAATCAGTATCTTTACTGCATCCTGTAATGCTGCATCCGTATTCAGTTTATCTAGATCAATTCCTTGTGTTACAATCTTTGATTGTGTTTGATCCAAAGAAGCTTTGAGATTTGCTACTGTTTGTTCTAGATTAGTTACTCTATCCATGTTCATGAGATACTGTTGTGCTCTCTGTTGTTCAGTTTCGCTACTGAATGAAGATGTTTTCAATGCAAGTGTATTAGCATCTGCAATTGCTTTTACTCTTGCAAATCTTCTATTCATGTTATTATGCTCATGATCTATATCTGAGATGATATGTTGCAAACTCTGAGCTTTGTTTTCATACATGTAACTATGTGTTTTATCAATGTTATACTGTTTAACAAATAAACATATAGGTACTCCATGAACAGTACTGATCAAATGTTCACCTCTTTTGATCTTGGTGATGAATTGTTTATCTCTACTGCTTACTTGAGCAATGAGATTGATGGTATTGTTGTTTAAGCTTGTTTCAGGTGAAATGTTTAAATCTACATTCCATAGTTTGTTACTTGGAGTAGAAACATAACAATCTGTAAGCATCATTTCTATGGTACCTTTATAAAGTACTGATTTATTATCTCCCAATTGTTGGGAAGGTTGAACAGGATAAGTAACTTGGAAGTTAAATTCCATGAAATTATCCTTAGGTTCTGCTAGCATCCATGCTAGAAATCTTCTCTTAAGATCAGCACCAGATTCATTTTCAATGGTCCATGCAAACTTAGAACCAGGAATTACTATTTGCATATAGTTTGGAAATACTGTAGCAACATTATTAGGATATCCAAAATCATAATCCTGGAAATGTTCGAATAATCCCCTAGTATTAGTATAAGTATAACTAGGTAACACTGCATGTGATTTCATACAATAAGGTAAGAGTGGTTTCAAACAGTTATCATACTGAAAGATGATAAATCCTCTGTTACCAATGTTGTATGTTTTTGTTTTTAAACAAGTAGTATCTACACTTGTTAATTTAACTCCATGTAAGATATTATCAAGCATTACTCTTAGAGGAACAACAGAGCTCCAAGCAGATCCTCTCATGGGTATATTGTAAGCAAATCTACTTACGTTTTCTTCATTTGGGAATGCAAGTGTTTGTACCGAGGTACTTGCAACCGGTGGTGGTGGAATCTGTTGAGGAGAATCCTCTGAAGATGCTTGAGCTTTACGTTTAACCATCTGGAAATAGAAAGAAAAACAAACCAAGATTAACATTGAATGTTAGTAATTTATTTATTCAGCAGGTAAATCAACTTGTGAAACAAGCTGTACATCATCTGGTACCGATGGTCGTTCTGTTTCTGGGAAATGAGGTCCAACCTTCCTTCCAGATACTTGTAGAGGAGTATACTGTGAAGAATAATCCAAAGATTCCAACGGTTTGGATATCAATGCTTTAAACAGTGGTTTTGTTCTTGGATTCTTACTTCTTGAAATGTAGCGATCGTATGCTTTAGCAGCTGCTACAAGTGGTGTTTTGTTTAATGCACGTACTGCATCCACGTTCTTAATAGTTAGCATCTCATTCTCAATGATTCCTTGATCTCCATATTGGGGCCAATTCTTGTACTGATCTGATCTCGATTTGTTGATAATGATTTCTGGTGCTCCAATTTTGATCCATGCATCTCTGGGATTGATGCACTGCAAGTTGGTTAGTTTTGCTTCATCAGGTCCAACCATCTTTGCTGAGATGGGTAGTACTGGAGCTCTCCCATTGTTCGCAAGAAGCGAAAGTACACAAAGAAACATTCTAGATGGAATAGAATTAAATCTCCAGAAAAGGAAGAAGAAATTAATTATACACCATGGGATATGGAACATGGTGGAAGTGCATGTGATGTACTCGATTATAGTACACCTGAACAAATGGAAACAGATGATATTCCATTGGAAACTCTCATAGAAGCAGCACAAGCTGCAGAAAACTACGAATCTGAAGATCCTTTAAAGGATGTTGAAATTGTTATGGTTGAAAGTGATAATCCCATCCTGAATGCAATCATAAAAGATTCTCTTGATGCAGAAATTGAAACCACAGAGAAACTCAAAGAGTTGTTAGATATCAAACAAGAACCAGTTCCCATTGATGATTTCCCAGAAGATGAAATCTCTAATGAGGAACTTATGGGTATTGATGCAACCAAAGATCAAAATGGAAACGATACTTCCATGTTTGATAAAGTGAAGAATGTTCGATATGATAAAACTGTAGTGTATGGAATTGAATATGCTATTCATCACATGTTAAATGATCTCTATGTAGAGGAACATAGCATTGTTAATGCTAAAAAGAAGATCAATATGATCATAAACTACATGGAAACAGATCAGTATGGAAAACTACAGAAAGCAGAAAGAATGAAGTTTGAAAACATCTTTCTTGTAGCTAAATGTATGCTCAACTTGTATTGTTTATCAGAACCCTTTGATAAGATGCCCTTTGAATGGTTCCTTGTAGAGTTAAACTACATTGAATCCAAAATGTTGGATGCTTCAATAAAATGTACATTGAAGGATCTACAATCCATTAAAACTAAACTACGAAAATTTAATCATTCACAAATCACGAATACATGTAAACCCAAAAGAGGGTAAGGTATTCACATCATTAATTGTAATAAATGGATTGATCCGATGTTAAAGTTTACTTAATAGTTTGTACTACTTTCAATACCTTATTTCAGATGATAAACTCAAACCCCTGTACAGATGAGAATTGTAGTTGTAGAACACAACCTACAGAACCAGAAATGATAGCTATGTATCAACAGATGATAGAAGAAGTAACTGATTTATATAGCATAAACGAAGTAATCGATATTATAAAGGAGCTACACAATGCTCCTGCAACTGCATTCTTCCTAGAGAGATTGAAGAATTCCAGTACTGGTGATTACACATGGAAATGTATCATTGCTCTGTTTATACTGCAAAGAGAGAAAGAAAAACCTGCTTTTTTATTGGGCGTTAACAGACCTGATTGGGGATATATCAGGTTCTATATACATGTTTATAG
>CM055904.1:37029571-37247071 GCA_029582155.1 Panopea generosa
AAATTTCATTTTAATATACTCTTTTCTGAAGTTTTAGAAAGTAATACATTGGAATTGATATTTATATGACTTCGTTAATTTGCGAAATCCATAATGTTGCGTTTTTCAAAAAAAACTGGTCCGGTAAATATAAATAATGATACTTGCATTTTATGTACCTGACAATCAATCCAGGGTCATAAGTTCGAATCCCTGTCTGACCAAGTGGGGGAGTTGTCAGTTACTAATTGAGATGGGTGTGCTCGAGTACTGGTTAACCTTCTAGGATCACAGGAAAGATATTATGTTAACTGATCGTCGTTAACGTCTCGATGTCCCCTTCTTTGAGTCACAGTAACATGAGTATTGCGCCAATCAAAAGTGCTGCGTTATTTGCTTTGATATATTTTGAAAGTGGTTCAAAGAAATTATGTTTTGTTTCAGATATGTTAATCAAAGTATTAGATAAAATATACAGAGATGAGACTCCACTGGATCCACAGGAACTAAGATATATTTGATTTACGGAGGCGGATAAGTTTTGGGACATGCATGGACTATCTTTTGATAAATTAAAAAAAACACAAGCTGATCAACATACCAGTTAATGTGCAATTTAGGAACAAATACATTCATTCTCTGGAAAGAAACAACTTTTAAAAAAAATATGTGTTTAAAAAGAAGTTATATTGAAATAGGCAGACACTGTTTTATATAGGCGCTATAGCAAAATCAGACTGTATAGTGAGACCTTTAAACACTGTTCAGAGTCATACGAATAACGCTTTGTATTAAAAGATGTTAAAACAAACTTACTGATAATGTTGAATAAAAGCATAACAAATGAATGTCACTTGCTCCCATTGTTTTATTTTTAACGAACGTATACCATTCAATAATAAAATATATGTACATACCGCGAAAATTAGTCCAGAAAGAGAAACGTAAGCCATTTTGATAACAGTAACCAGTTTAGCTTACAAATGAAGTGAACGTTATGAAATCACAACGTGAATAAGTGCAGTATACTTGGAGCATAACAACTTTTACGTCCAATTATATTCGCTGGTTTACTACGATAACAAGTTAATACCAATACCGCCTCATTGATCCGTCAGAATTTAGAAAATCTCTTTGTGTCAATTTTTACAGCATTGATGTTTTAAAAATACTGCTTATTTATTTATTTTATTGCGTCAATCATATGAAACTACATATCATGGGTCGGTATTAAAGTATAAAAAGTATAAAACATCATAACCAGCCCTCCACAATCATATTTCAATAAAATCATACTCACATTTTGTTCCGATACATTATTTGTACTTGGCAATAGTTCGTTAAAGGCTCATTAAACTTCCGAAACTGTTCTTATTAGTTTTAATTTAAGAGCCCGTGTGGTTCCGGCTAAGAATAGAATCACTGCCGATCTCTGCAGAGGGGTAGGAATCCTCCGAATGGATGTCATGTTCATTTTATCATTTTTGTCATGTTCACTATTGCAGTTAAATTACTACATGTAACCCCTGTGTGGTTTCAGGGAGCCATATGAGTGATGGCAAGAATAGGACCACTGTGGCTCATACATGTCGTAAGAAGCGACAATTTGAGTAATACGATAGCATATTTTGCTGAAATTGTGCAGTTCTGCAGGTATCAAGGTTCTAGGTTCATTCTGCATATTCATTTGTTGGTGTATTTTTTTAAAAATTGTATGGAAATTTGTTGTTTTTGTACATGTAGAGTGAACCTGGAATCTTTCTTCCTGTTGGCGTCGAATAACCTATAATGTGTTGGTACGCCGTAAAACCCTATTCATTCATTTTAATTTAAGTCAGATTCACTCTCCCAGATGATAGAATACAGGTTTATTTGATCAATGAAAGATTTTGCAAACGAAAAAATAAATATAAAGTATATTATAAGTACATAATTTAAAACGTTTGTGTTCGTCTCTTTACGATAAACACCTTCGGCAGAAAACTGAGAGTTACGAAGCCTATTCGGAAACGTGTCGGTGATCAACTCACTTCAGAGAGAAACATAGTATTGGGAACTGTAGGGGATGCGGTTTAAAATTAAATAACCGCTTGTTGTAAGATAGTCTTTAAGAACATCCCTTTTACTCCCCTCAGTGTATTATAGAACTGGAAGCCATAAGCTAAAATTATTGCACGTACGCGACGAATCGTTCATATAGAATTAAAATTATATTTTTAATAACTGTACTAAACACACCAACCTTGGTAGTCTATTAATATTGACTGCAATAAAGTAATTTGTGACGTAAAAGCGCGTGCGATAATATGCGCGTATTTGCAAGGGAGGATCCTGAGCAAGAGTAACTAGACCAAACTGGTATTCCGTACTCATTGTTTTTCAGTGCGTATAAATAATGTAGTGTGTGCTTAGTTCGATACAGTTTTATTGCAGACATCAATATATTAAAAAAAAGAAAACCCCAAATAGATACATTATATTAGTGAAGCCATAACTTTTCTAATCTTGTTATTGAACCCCTTATCTAACGATCTTAATCCGCTCACTACCACTGCAGTATTCATTTGCGTACTTCCGAACATTGACGGAGATACAGTCGGAAAATAACTGGGTCATTATGGAATTACAGATGTGTTATGTGTCGCTTTTTTAAAAACAGTCACTTAGGGGTATACAGGAATGGTTTTAGCAATACTATTAACATATTTAATTATAACCTTTTTTGTTATTAACAATAAGAGTGCATTTCGGAAGTTTAATGAGGTTTTAAGGTAAGTTTTACCCTGTAATAATTAGTATTGGTTTGAGACAATATTGATATGTAACAAAAACTCATTGTTGTTTGTTTGAGAATGTATTCATAGATGTAAAGATTTACTCAGTGTGGGAAAATAGGTAAAATTTAACATTAACTGTTTAAAAGGTAGTTTATGTCTAAACAAAGGCAGAGTCCTCCTTCGCCGAGTGGTCTAAAGGTCCCCACTTGCTCAAAAAATGAGAAAGTTTCCAGTAACTTGCGGAAGGATGTTGGTTTGACTCAGTCGGAGGTATTCCGTCACCAATAAACTGAATATGTCATATATAGGCTGAAATGTGTTGAAATGGTGTTAAACCCCATTAAAAAATATAAACAATGCATATTTTCCTAAGTGTAGATGATTGATCTGACGCGAGAGCAACTATCGCTCCACCAAATACTCAACTTTCATAATCGGCCACATATATTTATTATTATTTCGTCAACATGAGTTTAAATATACAATCAAATGAACAAAATCATTAGACGTATTGTCAAAAGATTTCATTTTAATTCAGACAGACATAAGCGTGTAACAGCTGTCGGAGATGCACAACCCGCAAAGTCAAAACTCACAATTGTCTAAGTATATTATATTGTGCCCGTATGTCCGCCATTTGCAGCGATAAGGACTGATACCACTACCAGACAAAGTAGGTAGAGATAAAACTTTGGTTATCTTTTTTCTTTTTTTCAGGGCTTTGTACTGCAGTGATTTATTTTTTCCAAGAATGAGTTAAATGGTAAACAGTTTAGAAATCACCACTGGAAATAATTTAATGCTGATACCAGCTTTCTGGACAATTCTGTGTCATTTCAGAATTGTTTGTCCGAACCGTATCGTGGGCGAATTGTTGACTTATTATGACTTTGGAATTGATAGGTCTCACAAAAGCATTTAATTAAAAAAAAAAAAAAACTTTTCAAGGGATGCTTTTTTCCCCATTTTTAATTGCATATCTTGAACCAATATAGAATTTAAGCCAAGACACATGCTGCAGATTTTTCCCCATAGAAATGTTACAATGGGACCCTATGGGAAATGTAATAGTGGTGTGAGACGATTAAGGCGGTACAAACCTTAATCCAATTATACCTTATGAGATTTGTTTACAAAACCACCTTAATAAGGCCTGGAATAACATGTCCAAAAATAATGTTTTAACGAATCGCTGCCAATGGTGCACGTACGTATAAACTATACGATAGTGTTGTGAATTTTGACTTAACAGCTTGTGCATTTCAAAATGTTTGCATTTGTTCATTAGATTATAGACTTAGATGAAATTAACAAACTCGTATTGAAGGAAACTAATGAATCCAGAAGACGATTATGAAAGTTAAGTAGTGTATGTACATTAACCCTTAACTCCATAGATACGCGTTTTCTCACACCAATCACAGGCCTTCGAAAACATTGCAGGAAGAGTTCAGATTGCTGGTAACAAGCAATCTGAACACTTCCTGCATTGTTTTCTACTCTGTCAGTTAATATAAACATAATTAACCTAATAATTTAAAAGCCTTCTATATTAGAGGTGTCCAAAGGCGTCTATATTAGAGGTGTCCAATGGTGTCTATATTAGAGGTGTCCAAAGGCGTCTATATTAGGTGTCCAAATGAATCTATATTAGAGGTGTCCAAATGCGTCTATATTAGAGGTGTCCAAAGCCGTCTATATGAAGTAAAGGGTTAAACTTAAGTGTCTGCTAAACTTCCCAAACCGAGTTTGTCAAACATGTAAAGGAGTGTCAGTTTAATGTCTAGAAGTGCGTATCGTCGACTTGCTTTGTTCCAATGGTTTTAAATGTGGTTACATAGTCACACAGTCATGGCCCGTTAATCAGTTTGATCAGTATGCACGCAAGTCACACTTTCTTGTTAACTCTGATGTTACAATAAATTTAAATATAACATTTCAAAATGTAACACTATAGTTATATAATGTTTTTCTTATTTGTTTATCGGTGCAGTTACTGCGAAGCACACCGACATGCTTCCTTGGTTTTTTTCGTCTTTACATTCTATTCGCTTTGTGAAGCACTGAGAAATAAATAATGAAACGCTTAATATGATGTTCATGCCGTCTATTTTATTATTCATGATTTATACATGAAAGACATATAAATTAACAAGTATGTCTTATTTAAATAAAATCAGAGTTTGTAATAAACATTATTTCTTTAATTAAAGTGTTTCAATCTAAATATTATTTTATCAAGATTTGTTTAACAAACATCTTATTATTAAATACATAATAACAATGATAGAAAATAACTAAACAGATAAATAGTGAAACGCTTATATGATATTCATGCCGTCTATTGACATATCAAGCGTTTATATATAAAATCACGGGCGTTATCATGACTTGCAAAGATAACAGTTTTCTTTATTTGTATAATAAAATGTGATATTAGCACTGACCAAACAGTTTTATTAAGTAAATTAAGAGACATGCCACATATGGCAAATGATAATATTTTTTTTCACTAAATGTTGATGTTACACTGCTCCTCTCACCTATATGGCCGATATTGTTTTTATCTAAGCAAAAAAAAACTGCACATTTATATCAAACATCATATATAATGGATGTTCTGTTCAATGACTTATATCGTATTTTGTCTTTGTAGTGTAAAATTCTTTAAATTTGTTTTACCATTGAAACAGTTCCATCTTCTAGGGATCTGTTAAATATGTTAATATTGGGGGAAATTCTTCTGTACATTCCCTCAATATTCTAGCTGGTATCTGATCTGGACCCGAGGCCTTACTGGGTTGCACCACTTAAGAAGCAACTTGCTTACGCCCTCTGTAGTGACATTGATGTCATACATCTTGCCGGTCTGGGAAAAGTGATTTATAGAGCATATCTTTCGTTCGAGTTTAAAAACGCTTTAATTTTGAACTATTTTGTTTATGATGTTCCATTATACACAGAGACATATTATACAGGATTTGGACGAGTTAGAGGGATAGATATTCGGGTGAGTTAGAGGGATAGATATGCGGGCGAGTTAGAGGGATAGATATTCGGGTGAGTTAGAGGGATAGATATTCGGGTGAGTTAGAGGGATAGATATTCGATTGAGTTAGAGGGATAGATATTCGGGTGAGTTAGAGGGATAGATATTCGGGTGAGTTAGAGGGATAGATATTCGATTGAGTTAGAGGGATAAATATTCGGGCGAGTTAGAAGAATAGATATTCGATTGAGTAGAAGAGGACTGTATGCAGAGACATAGTATCAGAGTCAATTTATATGATACACAAACTTTGTTATTATGTTTCTAAAATGCAAATAATATGAAACGTTTCATATGACAATCATTTGCAATTATTTTTTTATTATTTCCAAATGAGACGTTTCATATGATAGGATTTACACATATAATTTTTGTATCGTATGAGACTCATATGTATGTGGTTTTATTGTACCTGTAATGTAGATCAAACATCTGTCTAATACATGGGCTGGTATATTTGCTTGATTGCGCGCGCATGTTTCAAAATAAGTACGCATTTCCGTTCATTAAAATGAAACACCAATACACCTATTTCCTCAGCCTTGGCACAGAAACGCTTTTGTCTACATATGTAGGTCATTAAAGATGTAAACAAAATATCTACAGACCAGATTATACATACCAACCTGTTGGTTCCGTTGCACTGTATGAGTGTACCAGGGGTGGTATTCGCCAAGCATTCTTAAGAATATTCTTAGACTTGAACTCAAGAATGAATCTTGAGATGAAAATTTGCAAGCATGTAGAGACATTTAACATATAGTCAAATAAACTCTCACACTTATTATATCTGTCATAGGAAACTAGATATCTATGGTTGAACTTTTGATTTTCAAGCTTATGTCTAAGAATATTCTCAAGAACGGTTGGTGAATACGACCCCTGGTGTCTGAAGGCGTTAGTTAGTTTATTAAATTTAAACATATTTTACTGCTTATGGTTCACAGAGTGAATATCACATAATAACACATGTGTATGTATACCACACGAAATGGTGAATATCACATGATAATACATGTGTATTATACCACACGAAATGGTGAATATCACATGGTAATACATGTGTATGTATACCACACAAAATGGTGAATATCACATGATAATACATGTGTTTTATACCACACGAAATGGTGAATATCACATGATAATTCATGGGTATGTATACCACACGAAATGGTGAATATCACATGATAATACATGTGTATTATACCACACGAAATGGTGAATATTACATGATAATACATATGAAATGGTGAATATCACATGATAATACATGTGTATGTATACCACACGAAATGGCGAATATCACATGATAATACATGCGTATGTATACCACACGGAATGGTGAATATCACATGATAATACATATGTATGTATACCACACGAAATGGTGAATATCACATGATAATACATGCGTATTATACCACACGAAATGGTGAATATCACATGATAATACATGTGTATGTATACCACACGAAATGGTGAATATCACATGATAATACATGTGTATGTATACCACAGGAAATGGTGAATATCACATGATAATACATGTGTATGTATACCACACGAAATGGTGAATATCACATGATAATACATATGTATGTATACCACAGGAAATGTATACCACACGAAATGGTGAATATCACATGATAATACATGTGTGTGTTAACCACAGGAAATGGTGAATATCACATGATAATACATAGAATAAAATAATTTAGTTACTTTTATTGAAAAGGGCTTACGTCATTTTCAACAAATTTCAAGTTATATATGACATACCCAAGTTTTTTATGGAGCAAGACATCAGAATGAATCTTAGAAGACTACCATCCTTTCACAAGTAACTTTTTCACATACAGTTTAATAGACATATGAGCCGGGGGCCAAGGGAACCAGGCCAATTATTTAGTTTCAGCATATACTTTGGAGCCTGAAAGTACATCCTCATACACTCTCTCCTCAGGTTGCACCCCCAATAATTGAAGCGCTCCCACATCAATGAGTTTGTGGAGTAAGCGAAATCGAACCTAAGACCTTAATGGTAAGAGATAAATGATCTTGAGACGACACCTTTGATCACTCGGAGACAGAGGACACCTTATTAATGTGATCAAAGGCATATAAATAAGCCTTAGACACACCTTATAATTACATTGATTTAAATGCATTACAGAGTGCGCATTATAATTTTATATATTAATATATTGCACTAATGGATATTCCAGTAATCACATTTGAAATAGTTGCTCATAAACCAAGTGTGTGCAAAAGATCACAGGTGTCCTTAATCGATGTGTGAATACAAATATAAAAGTCATGCATTTCTCTTCAACGTTTTACTGGTAGATTGCAATCTTTGTAATGATAACTCCCCAAATATATTATTTTACACTTTACGTCTCGCTACACAACTACCGCCTTTTTTCCCACGGTAACATGATTTTAACGCTGAAAGAAATGGTTCTGATTTTTTTTTACAAAAATGGTTCACAGTGGTTGTGGTGTCTTGTTACAGATGCGTAGAGCAAAAGATGGCCATAGCATATACAGCAATAAGACATTACTTATGTAAAAAAACATAGGATTTAAGTATATGCATTGTATTTATGAGCATTTGAGGACTTCTTTTTTTAAAAAAAACCATAGGGTTTCACTGCACCCTTTTTCACTGCACCCTCTTTAAAAAGTAAGCCCGTGTGGTTTCGGCTAAGAATAGAATCACTGTCAATCTCTGCAGAGGGGTAGGAATCCTCAGAATGGGTTGTCATGTTTCATTTTATCATTTTTTGTCATGTTCACTATTGTGGTTAAATTATCAACCCCTGTGTGGTTCCAGGGAATCATATGAGTGATGGCAAGAATAGGATCACTGTGGCTTATGCATGTCGTAAGAAGCGACAAACTGAGTAATACGACAGAATTTGCTGAAACTCTGCAGTTCTGCAGGTATCAGGGTTCTAGGTTTATTCTGCATATTCATTTGTTGATGTATTTTTTTAATCTGTATGTTAATTTGTTGTTTTTGTTCATTTAGAGTGAACCTGGAATCTTCCTTCCTGATGGCGTCGAATAACCTATAATGTGTTGGTATGCCGTAAAACCCTATTTATTCATTCTTTAAAAGTAACAAGGTGATCAACCTACCTGATATTGTGAGTTTTATGTCGGTATACATTTACCTGTCAAAAAAAATAAAATACTATGTGGAGTGTTTTTACGTGGAAATCCTAGACCTTATCTTATATAGAACAAAGAACAAAGTTCAGCTTTGTAGTTGAGACAGTAAGTTTTCATCTTTACAAGATATTGTTATGCCCGTCAGAATCATGATCTACAAGAATTATATTGACTTGTGCAGATTGGATAATGTCTACCTAGTTTTTTATGTTTAATAGAACAAATTTAAACCTATAATAAATCATACTCCGCTTCATATGTATCTTACATCAAGGCAAATTATATAAGGACAAAAGTAACATTATACAAACATTTTTGACAAATCATTTTGTTGTCTTTTTCTTTGTTTTTTGGCAGTAGATTGGTCAATTAATACCACTATGTGTATGTTTAGCATTTCATTAATAAGTGTTGGCATTGTTTTATTACCTTCGTTGTTTAAATGGAAAACTCCTATCATATGCGCCTCTTTCTATTATATTTAACCCTTTACTTTATAAAGACACCCTTTGGGACACCTCTAATATCGAAAACATTAATTTCACCCCGTATCAGCAATTGGTGAATTATGGTTATATTAAAAGACAGAGTGGAAAACAGTGCAGGAAGTGTTCAGATTGCTCGGTACGAGCCTGCATATCCTGCACTTTTTTCAAGGCCTTCTGTGATTGGTGCGGGGAAAACGCGTATCTATGGAGTAAAGGGTTAATTTACTAGATATCTTGTTATTTGCATACTATACAATTGTATCCTCTGAAGTAAAAAAAAAAAATCACGGGGGGGGGGGGGGGGGGGGGGGGCTGGGCTAAAAACTCGACAAGATGATGCTCTGTCGGCCGACTGATGAGTATTTATGTCGATTCAAATAAACTTTTTTTCTGAAAATGCACCAATCTAGTATTATTTTTGTCTATTATATTTACCCTTTTAACTAAAAAAATATATATGTAATTTTCGATCGCAATTTTTTTAACACACTAGTCCGAAGGAAAAATGTCAAGTAAATCTAGATCTAAATTAATTCGAATGAAAGTGTATTCGAGTGTCACAAAATGGAATTCAAAGTAGGACAATAAAACAGAATCTGATATACGATTATATATTTTTTTTCAATGAAAACACACGTATATAACCTTATGTTAACGTAAATATAGCCAAGGAATTATATAGTATGGAGAAGAAAAGACAAATGCTTTAGATTTTGTGAACACTTGCGTATTCACGCAGAATATCGCCAATGCCTCGTTTTTCAATTCATCCTAGGAACAAAAATCAAAATTCTTACATTGTAGAATGAAATTCTCATCGAAAACAGAACTATTTCCTGATATGTGTTTTTAAAACTGTTGAAGTACTTTTGATTGCAAAATGTGTACACTGCAGCTAAAATAACGACACATTATAAGAAATTTTCCTTCAAACCTTAATATCTTTAATTTAAGATCCTTTTATGTGACCGAAACATGTTTTAACATCTAAGATTATATACAACTTACAGTTTATGTAAAAGAAAACAGTTACCTGTGAATTATGAATGATTTATTGCCAAATATGTAAGCCTTCGTGTACTATTTTATCAACATTTAGCCAGGAGATGCAAGTTGCCTATATTTTATACAAGTCCGTGGTGTAGCTGACAAAAACGATCAATAATAAATTATCTTATATTCTATGTCAATAATTACAACATAGATAAATGAAGCTTTATATGTGGTATTAGAGGAAACAGCTACAATAAGCATTTTTCTAATATGCAGTTTAATGGTATGGATGATGTTGATAAATATGTATTCTTGTCACAAACGTTCCCAGAAAAGTAGCTAATGTATTGTAAAGGCTTATAGAAGAAGAAGAAGAAGAATAATATGTTATGATATAACCTGGTATGTATTATTTATATTTTGATGATGTTAAATTGAAAGCCTAATTTTATGTTTAATGATGTAACTATTTATTTATATAGGTGACTTATATAGGTCCACTGGGCCGGGTGTGTTGTTTAAAATTCTGTATCTGTATAGCATGTTACATGTACACATGTCATTATAATAAACTTACAGTTAATACTTATAAGTATGCTACTTATGTCACAGACTGTATGCATCAAAGTATTACGTAAAAAGATAAAATAAATGTATTCACATTTGTGAATTCTAAATACATTAAGTTCTCTATCTGTATACTATTTTTTTCACTTATTTATTTTACTTCGATTGTGAAACAAGTTATTACAACTTATGTACATCACGCTCCAAGTCTTCCTGAGCAGAGCATTTTACACGAATTAAGTATTTTATTATAGTGGCATGTGCATAATTTGTAACAAACACAACAATAGAACACAAAACAAATATAAAGAGCACCCGGCCCAATAATAAATATATGTACATGGTATGAATGGGTTGGGCTAAAATTTTTGAAAGCATAATTGGATATATATATATATACACACACAGTCGAACAAAGTCTGCCACTCCAATCTGCATATTTGTTTATAATATAATAATAATAAGCGCTTAATGATATCGTATATAATTATGTTCTATGATGTTTGTTTGATTTTGTTGTCAAAACTTATATTAAATTTAAGAATTTTCGCAGCAAAAATACGTGACAATATTGATACTTATACTTGTGAACATTGGCGGAGATTGTGGGATAACAACCCGAGGGATGACGAATACAGAATGTGAACAAATAGCTTATGTGAGCGGTCCGATTTATTTGGAAATACATAGTTTCTATTTTTGTACTTTTTTTTCAAAGCAGTCAATTTGGGCTTTAAAGAACTGGCTTTAACAATATTACAAACATACTTGACTTCAATTGTTTTCCGTAGTTTAATGGGGCTCTAAGAAAACATTTTTTTTTTCATGCTGGAAGAAACCTTTGCCCTTGACACATTTCTGTAATAAAAATAGAAATTGTTAAATCCAGAAGACAGATGTATTCTTTATTAATGACAGTATATATGATGAAGGGTTATTTGTCTGCGTACTGTAATTTAATACACACAAAGGCGTTATGCAAGTATAAAACTAAATTGTAGGCGAATTCTGGATTGGATTTCGGAGGGACAATCGAAATGGTATGATACGGACACTGTGGCAACCTTCTTGAATTTTAGTTCTGGACAACCAATGGTGGCAGATCTAATAACTGTGGCATTCTGTGGCCCTCTAGAAATTATTCTTGGGCGGACAATTCCTGTACAGATACCTTTCAACCACTTTGTGAGAGATCGTAAGCTTTGATATAAGCTAAGTAGCATTATATATCGGTGACAATAGCTGGTTTCGATAATATTTACTATTTATTTCATCGACAGAACACCAAAGTGGTACTGTCACAAATGAATAAGCCACGTGTGAGACAATTTAAGTAATTGTAAAGTTTGATTTATATTGTATAGTAACACATTTCTGTGACACCTCATAATCGTCTATTCTGACGTCCCGTTGGAAAAGTAACCAGACTGTAATGTCAAAACACACTTAGCAGTGTTTTGTGTTGTTTGGAAAACTAACCTACCAGTATTATTAGAATATATTTAACAGTCTTCTGTCCGCGACGTTCATTATTTATTTTTAGAAGTTTGTGATCAATAAATGTTTTCTTTATCGGTAAAATGTACATATATTTCGTTTTCTTCTCCTAAATAGATTCTTCCAGGGACCAGTAAAAGCATTACATGTACATCCTTTCGAAAAATATCCCAAGTTTACAACAGGGTTACTTTTCAAACAAACCTGTTTTATATTGTGTGCTTACAGGTATCACTACACAATTGAATGTTTTTCTTTGTTCTATATAATATAAGTTCTAAGATTTCCCTTGTAAACGAATTCCACATAGATTTGTTTTGTAAGTTTTTTGTTCTTAGCAGTAATGTAAACCCACATAAAATGCACAAAAACTTGTAGGTTGACCACGTTGCTGCAGCGACACCCTGAGAAATTTTCAAAAAAGAAGTCCTCAAATGCTCATAAATACATGCATATGTTGAAATCCTATAACAGGTCACTTTTTAACACCAGTGATGTCTTATTGCAGAGTATGCAATACGCTATACCAACTTTTGCTCTTTTCGAGATTGGGTAAAGCGTCGTTCCCGCCAAAACAGTTATCCCCCCCACAAAAACAATAACAAATATGTAATATTTTTTTATTCCTTATTCACGGTTTAAAGCCTGGATGTCAATCCAGGTGTCGTGAGTTTGAATCCCAATCCGGCCACATTCTCTTTGACAACTGGTGAACTTTTACTACGACATGAGTCTACCACTCAATATGTGGGAGTAGTCAGTAACGTGAGTCTAAATATGATTAACAAACCAAACAAATAAACAAGCCCGACCTATCTTTAAAGTATTATATTAACTGTGGTACGAAAAGCTGATAATGAGCATGTTTAAGAAACAACGGTCAAATCTATTTGACTATTAATCACGGACTTAAACTTTTTTTGCAAGTGCATCTCCCGACCTGAAAGTCGGCTAGTTACCTGCTATTTCTCCTGATTTTGCTACTATGAGTGACGAAAACTAGTCCGCTTTTATATTGAGAAACAATGATAAGGATATTTTTATATTAGTTTATCTCTGAACACTGTCCCGACAGTTTATATATCAAATATGATTTGTAACAATTTTCGCCTCGTCAATTGCTCGTATATGTTTCATCGGCTATCTAGTGTATATAACATAAAGTGATTTCGAAATCGTCTGAGAGCGGCGTTTCTTAAATTGTGTATTTTATATTTTTTAGGAGGGAAACTGAATCAGTTATTAGTTAGCTTTGGGATTGGACATACAAGAGAGATAACCTATATTCGAAAATGAAAGTAAAACTAATCAAAATAATGAATGATTTCTGTTCATATATTTAACAATTTAATAATTGATGAAGAAATGTGATGATGAAATCAGCTGTTATTTACTTTTTACTATTTTTCTGGAAAAGATGTTTTCGATTTGAATTGCATTTTCATTTTTTTTCAATAAATACAATGGATTGAGTAATTATAAACCGTGCTTGATATGTTAAATGTCCATTTTACTTTAAAGTATATCAGGAAAAAAATGCTATAAATGTCTTAAAAAATAAAATAACTGTTAAAATGGATAAAAAGCATCTCATTATCATTATTAATAAAATTAGAAACCTAACAAAATCGATATCTAAATTGAGTGGTAAACTTAAATTGAAACCCATTCTAAAAATAAACAGTATTTGATACTGCTTGAGTTATTCGGACTCTTTCTAAGATGAGACAATGTTTACTTTGTGTAAGCCTGTATCAATGGCGGATTTACTCTTAAAAATCAACGTACGCCCATTACCATAAACTCCTATATTTGATTAAAATCCACAATAATTCTACTAAAAAACATGTGAATCCGTTAAAATTTTGTGTTGCGCCCCTCTAAACTGAAATACTGGATCCGCCCCTGTGCATTACGGATGAAATTGAAATCAAAATGAAGTCACGTGTCTCATTTCATACGTCACAAAATATGATGCACTTTTAAGTCTGTATTAGTCCAACATAGGCGCATAGCCCAAGTATGCAAATCCCTTTTTAAACATTCTATTTTGGCATGTTTAAATAGATATCCTTTTGGAAGTATGAAGTCAAAGAGTATATATAGGCATGATGTAATGGAAAAGTATGCTTTTAGCCAATATAATTTTTTTGAAAAAATCCTAATCAGTTCTCTTTAAGACGTATATTGACTAATATACTGTATAACTATGTATAATAAAAATAGATTGCGACCGATGCATGTGCTTTTATACTTGTATGTTTATACATGTGTATTTATAAACTCGTCTAGCTGGTTGATGAACAATTTTAACTCTATTTTAACCCATGTAATCACCTCTTAAGGATAGAATAAAATGAAACGAGTCATGTCATATAAAACAGGATACAGTGAATAAAGAAAAGCCTCTTTGGCAATAATATCATGTAGAGGGCAATTTTACTCGTTGCAGATTTCAGTTTACAGTTATAATAACAATACTGATATTATTCTGAAAGTTTGTGTTTTGTTTTTGTTTTTCAAAGCGCACATTTTACGAAAAATGCAGGCTTATAAATACTTCCACACTTGAACTGCATCAAATCATCATACATGACAAAGTTTGATCATTTTCCATAAAACATAAAAATCAAGATATGGCAATTTTTAGAAATCGGAGGTCGAATATGGTTGTGACATCATATTTGACTATCTTCTGTTACTGTGTAAATAGAATAAGTATAGTCGAAGATGGCTGTGACGTCATTTTTGACTATCTTCTGTTACTGTGTAAATAGAATAAGTATAGTTGAAAAGTACCATATCATGTAACATGGGTAAAAGTATAGCTTTATAGTCCAACGATTTATGGTACTGTCTTAACAGACTCGAAGCTAAAGTCGCGGGTTTGAGACATAAGCTCTTTTATTTATAGGAAAATTTGCCAATAACTTGCTTGCGGAAAGTCAGTAAATCTACAAATATTCATTCTGGTGACTACCTAAACTTAGTCTAATAAAACTGCTGTTTGCCCTGTTAAGTCAGTAATATATTAATAATTTGTTAGAATATACACAAAAACATAATGGTATAAACTAGAAGAAACTCAATGCGACACACTAGCATGTCCTGCTGATAGAAAAGAGGATGTGAACGTTTTCACGGACAGTATTAGTTACAATCCTAGGTATAGGTATACAGAGCTGTAATTATGGGATAACACTGGGGATAGGAAGTTTATCTACAATCCTAGGTATAGTCGTAAAGAGCTGTAAACATTATGGGATAACATTTAGGATGAGAAGTTTATTTACAATCCTTGGTATACATATAGGACCAAATGATATATTATTTCATGTACAATACAATGCAATTTGAATTTATTACAGACAATGGAATCAAAATTAGCAAAGGTAATATTTTCATCATTACAATTACTACAAGTTACCATAGATATATTAGATAATCTTATCAATGTATTAATTTAACAAGTATAACTTGTTCAAGATCATAATTAAATACAACAAAATATATCAAAGGAACCCCAGTATTGACCTTGAACTTCACTAGTTCTCACGTATATACGAATATATTAATCCTTAAGTATTACTCTCTGTAACTGTTATATATAAAAACTGGTGTTGTCATACTAAATTTGACAAAGGTTGCCACTAACGTGGTCATATTCCTCGCCACCTCGTTAACCCTTAGAGACACGAGTGAATGAAATAAGGTGAACGCATGGCACTGGTGTGATGTTCTAATATGCAAGTTATAACCCCAAAACAAAAGAAAAAATATCTGCGACGAACAGACCCAGCTAATTCGAATGACACATCGTCTTGGGAATTTTTGCCGAGTTATTTAAATATCCAATAACAACTAAAGAAAATAAGGTCCAGAGAGAAGCGGATGGACGGAGCTGTTACCTTTTGAATAACGCACGTTAAACCCAGTTCAAAACAATAAAGGCAATTGCAATTTGTATGGTTTAAGACTTTTTGCTCATATTTTTATCAAATATATGTATATATATATATTTTTTTTTTTCAATTGTGATTGGAATTTTAAATAACTTGGTACAAATGTTCACTAGGAAACTGAAACTGCTTTATTTGATTAAACGCTTGTTAAATATACGCGTTCATATTCAATGGCGTTGTATATTAAGGTATAAAACATTAAAAACATAAGTATTAATCTGAATAATTACAACGGTTTTAAAATGTTCAAATTACATGTACATAAAACCATTACATAAATTTCAAATAAAGATTAAAATAAACCAGACTGTTGTGCCTTTAAACAATGCATAGAAATCTCAGAAATAAAATGTTTTCAGATTCATTTGAAAACTTTCGGGTTTTAGCAATACTTTAAACACATTGAATTACCATCATTTTTGTTATTATCAAAAAGTGGGCATTTCGGAAGTTTAATCCACGGATCCACGATTACAGTTTAAAGGAACGCAACACAAAATCTGAACGGGCAAACATGTTTTTCAGTAGAAATATAGTGAATTTTGATAAAATACAGAATGGGATGGGGACGAAAATCATGTTTTAAAGAGTAGATCCGCTATTTAAACAGGCTTGCACGTAGTTTCATCCAAGAAAGAGTCCGAGGACGCCAGGTAGTTTTTAAATGCTGTCTATTTCTCGAATGGGGATTTCATTGCAAGTTTATCACTCCAATTTGAATATAGAATTTATCACGTTTTGGTTGATTTGCCATACAAAACCATTCGGATTTTATTTATTAATGGTAATGCGATGCTTTTTATCCGTTTTAAAAATATGTGTATTTTTAAGACATTTATAGCCTTTTTTCCTGATATAGTACCTTTAGACTTTATTTCAGGCGATTTCTGGATTGGATTAACGGATCAGATATCGGAGGGACAGTGGAAATGGTAAGATACGGATACTGTGGCAACCTTCTTCAATTTTGCCCCGGGAGAACCCAATAACGGTGATTCGGGAAATTGTGCCCATCTGTGGTCGGTAAAAAACTTCGTTTGGCCAGACGCCTATTGCACATCGAAGCTGAAACCACTCTGTGAACAAGCGTAAGCACCGATAGTAATATGGTAGCATAGCATAAATTTTGGTGAAATAACCTACCATTGTTGTTGGGAAATGTTTAACGGTCACATCATTGGCTTTCTGTCCTAGATGCTAACTACTCGTTATGAGAAACTCCTTGGTGATTACCTATACAGTCAAACCTGTCAAGGGAAAGAGCAAAAGTGGCCTTTTAAGTCAGGTTGTTGCTTAATACAGTTTAATTTGTTCTGAAAGCATAAAGATGGGAAATAGCAAATATGGCTGCTTACACATGTTTGACTGTATGCGTACAAAGTATATTGAGTTTATTTTTCTTCTCCTAAATATTTTCTTTCAGGAACAAGCAAAAACATAGCATCCGTGTGAACGTGATTTAACAATTGTTTTTTCCCCAACACACCGGCTATACAAGGGTCGTGAGTTCGAATCCTCGCCCGGGTACAGTGTCCATAATATTGATATGCGACATTGCGTCTTATTATCATTCATCTCTCATCGCTTCTTCAAGTGGGAAAGTTATCAGTTACTTGCGGAGATGAGGTGTGCCGCCAAGGATCCCAGTGGTTAGGTTAGCCCTCGATGGTATAAAAATAACGCTAAATGATCAATATTCAATTCAATACAGTGTCTGCATACATGTTTAATGGTACAGAAAAAATCCCAAACCGGCCACATTCTCTGTGATAATTGGTCATGAACTTATGAAATCAAACCAATACAGATTCAATCCCGGCTAATCTTTAATTTATTTACGAGTTTAAGAAACAAAACAAACATAGCTGTGGTACAAAACGCTGACAATCAGCATGTCAAAGAAACAGCAGTTAAAAAAACTAGCGAGACATAAACAATACTTAGTTCCATTGATGTTTGTTGTCGCAACGCCTTTTGACTACCAATTACCGATTTAAACGTTTTTAGAAGTGAATCTCCTACCTGAAAGCGGGTTAGTAACTGGGTATTTCTCTTGAATGTGTTACTATACGTGACTAAAACAAGTCCGCTTTCATATTGAGGAACAATGATAAAGATATTTCTATATTAGTTATTTATATCTCTGAACACTGTGCCGTGCCGATAGTCTATATGTTATATAAAATTTGTAACATTTTTAACTTGGTCAGCTGCTGACAGGCAGTTATGGTCTAAATTAAACAGACCGCCATAGACTTTATTCAAAATTGTAAGAGGAGATAAGTTCATAAAAACGTGACGGACAAACTGACTGATTGACACACGGACACACTGACAGACGGAGTGACTGAAACACTAACATAATGACAGATGGACTGATTGACACACTGACATACTGGCGGACGGACGGACGGACGGACTGACACACGGACGTTCTCACGAATGGGCACTTAAGTGGCTTCTTTGCGTCAGTCGTATACTTGTGTAGCTATATTTTAGAAAATTTTAGCCACGTAAAAGAAAAAAAGCCACATAAAAGCCGTTTTCAAGTGTCTAGAAACAGCAACATAATTATTTTTTAACTGCTTTTCAACTGTCCATAAAAATTACTAACCTTAAACCTAAGACACTTAACTACCCATTTGTGTGTACGGACACACTGACAAACGGACTTACTGAAACACGGACGTACTGACTGATGGACTGGCTGATACACGGACGTACTGACTGACTGACGGACTGACTGACTGACTGTCTGACTGACTGACTGTCTGACTGACTGACTGACTGACTGACTGACTGACACACTGACACACTGACATACTGACATACTGACTGACTAACTGATATACTGATATACTGACATATTGACTGACACACTGACTTACTGACATACTGATATACTGACTGACACACTGACATACTGACAGACGGATTGACTGACACACTGACATACTGACAGACACGACGACATACTGATGGACGGACTGACTGACACACTGATATACTGAGGACGGACTGACTGACACACTGACATACTGACGGACGGACGGAAGGACTGAACGACACACTGACATGCTGACGGACGGACTGACTGACGGTCAAATTGACTAACAGACTGACACACTGATATACTGATGGACGAACAGATTGATTGGCACACTGACATACTGACGGACGGACTGACTGACTACACACTGACATACAGACGGACAGCGAATTGACTGACACACTGACGGACGAAAATATTGACTGACACACTGACATACTGACGCGTTCTCACGAATGGTTATTTAAGTGGCTTCTTTGCGTCAATCGTATACTTGTGTGGCTAAATTTTAGAAAATTTTTGCCACGTAAAAGAAAAAAAGCCATATAAAAACCTGTTTTTAAGTGTCTAGAAACAGCCACGTAATTATTTTTCAACTGCTTTTCAACTGTCCATAAAAATAACTAACCCTAAACCTTAAATACTTAACTTCCCATTTGTGTGTACGGACAGACACACTGATATACTGACGGATAGACTTACTGACTGACACACTGATGGATAGAGTGACGGACGGACGTTCTCACGAATGGGTATTTAAGTGGCTTCTTTGCGTCAATCGGATACTTGTGTAGCTAAATTTTAGAAAATTTTAGCCACGTAAAAGAAAAAAAGCCACATAAAAGCTGTTTTTAAGTGTCTAGAAACAGCCACGTAATTATTTTTCAACTGCTTTTCAACTGTCCATAAAAATTACTAACCCTAAACCTTGACGCTTAACTACCACTTTGTGTGCCCGGACTAACTGACATACTGACGGACGGACTGACGGACGGACTGACTGAAACACTGACATGCTGATAGACAGGTGGACTGACTGACACAGTGACATACTAACGGACGGATTGACGGACAGACAATTCATACACTTTATAACTCCTTTTCGACGCCAGATGCATAAACATGCCATTACACTACTACTATTACTACTACTTCTTCTACTACTACTACTACTACTACTACTACTACTCTACTACTACTACTTTTACCACCACACTACTACTACAACTCCAAATGCAATACAACAATTACTACTACTACTATCACCACTCCATACCTACACACGTTATACCTCCTTTTCTTCGACGCCAGATACATAAACATACCATAACACTACTACTACTACTACTTTGCTACTACTTCTACTGCTTCTACTTCCACCACCACACTACTACTACTGCTATTACTACAACTACTACTATTTATACTACAAACACAGTGGCACTATTACTACAACAACAACAACTACTACTACTACTACTACTACTACTACTACTACTACTACAACTACTACTACTACTACTACTACTACAACTACTACTACTACTAAGACTTCTGCTTCTTCTACTACTACCACTACTACTACTACTAGCATTTCTACTTCTTCTATTACTACTACTACTACTATTTCTACTATTACTACTACTACTACTACTACTACTACTACTACTACTAACACTACTACTACTGCAGCTGCTACTACTACTAATACCACATCACTACTACTGCTGCTACTACTGCTTCTACAGCTACTGTTTCTACTACTACTACTTTTTATACTTATACTTCCACTACTACTACTATTATTAATAATAATAATGATTATAATAACTTAATAATAATATACATAACGCCTTTAAGAACGTGAATCTATTTTTATCCCAGATCTGCTTTCCTTTTATAGGTTCATGTATGTTGACCGCAATGGTTTTGTTAAATTTATGTTTTAAAGTGATGCAATTTTTGGAATAAAATTGAAAAACAAACCAATACCAATATTTGCGTCTTTAAAGGCGTTAACTATATTATAGGTATTTGTTTTACCTATCACAATGTTTATTTCATTAGCAGTCTATTGTATATAACATGATATATTCCGTTTAAGGCTTTTCCCCAATCGTCAGGAAAGGTACGTCTCTTTTACTATGTGCGCTCTATATTTTCAGGTTGGAAACAGAGTCAATCTTTGGGTAGATGTCGGATTTCACATACAAGGGAGATAACCTATATAAGAAAAACCAAAGTATTACAAATACTGTATAATTTCTGTTTATTGATTTAATACTAAATTCAATACCAAATTGTTTAATAAATGTTGGAATCTGTCATCTTTTTTTTCAGCAATAAATGTTTTCGATTCGTACTGTCTTTTTATTCTTTGAATAATAGCAACACACAAGTATAAATAAGTAAATTATGACCTTTGCTTGATATGTGGAATGTCCATAAACTTTTCACTTCATTTCAATATTAAACATCGATGTTTCATTTAACAAATATAGTGGTGTATTGACTATTAATTTAAAAACAAATCAATTGTGAGCACGGCCCGATTAGGTCTGTTGGTATCGCGTCTGACTATCAATTCATGGGTCGTGAGTTCGAATTCCCGCTCAGTCACAGTCTGCGTGATGAAGGATATATATTGCGTCTCATTTTCATTAATCGTTTACCGCTGATTCAAGTAGGAAAATCATCAGCTACTTGCGGAGATGCGGTGTGCTAGAATACTGGTTAACCTTGCAGGACTCCAGGTAAGAGTGTTTAGGTTAACTGATCGTCTGTTAGCCCTTAATGGCATAAAATGTTGCTAAATATTAAAAAAATAAACCCAGAAACAATTGAAAATATTAAAATACAAATCTGCTGTTACAATAAGTTCTGAAATACAACTTTTCTGTAAGTAGAACTGGTAGTAAAAGTTGCGGTAGTTGAAAACGCCATGATTATTTTTGTAACATGGTAAAGGTAGTGACTTAGTGATCGGCCGGTCTATGTCGCTGTCATAAAATAGCATGTCTCTCACAGTTGAAGTAATGGTTCGAGGACAGGTCTGTCAGAGGGAGTTTACAAGATGTTTTCGGTAAATATTCATTCTGGGGACAACATTCACAAATACAGCCGCTGTTTGTCATGTATATTATGTAATGTGTCAAAGGGAGTTTACAAGATGTTTTCGGAAGGTCGGTAAATATTCATTCTGGGCAAAAATGTGACGAGAAACGCCTTGTACATATATAAATCCATAACATCGGTGTATTTGTTACGCCGTTATACTTTTCTGTTGGTTGATAACTTTATATTTACCTTTTATATATGACTAGTCTAAGTATTCCTTATTGTTTATTAAGTTACATTATTAAACGTACAGAAAACGTAGTTAATAAATTGTCAGGCAGACGCTCATTGAATTTGTTTAAGGATACTAATGCAATGGAGTCGCATAATCTCGAACATCATTATGTGGTAGAACAACGCTAAGAGTGCCCGATTGAAGCCATGTGACTAGGTCATGTGACTTCTACTATATAAGCAGCCGACCGCCAGTATTCTGGTCAGTCTGATGTTACAACTCGACGGAGAAGGAGCTGCAAGAAGACTTTGCATAATTAATTTATATTATTATTTGGTAATACAGGCTGGGACTTTGGACCGAGGTAACAAGTGAACGAGGGATTCCCAGAAGTGCAGTTTTCAACTCAGAGTTGCAGAACCATCTGAAACTTGTGAACAGTGCTTTGGGTCGTAGTCTGATGGGTACCATTGTTTGTCTCAGACAAGTGTTGGGACAGGCTTGGAACATTGCTGCAGGACTAGTTTTATTTAGTTAAAACAAAGTCCTGAGCAAGTGTTTGAGACGTAAGTCTGATACTTTGGTGCAGATCCGAGTTTCGAGTTTGGAAAGCTGCAGAACTAGTTTTATTTATTTAAAACAGAGTCCTGGGCATTTGTTTGGAGTGCTGCAGAACTAGTTTTATTTATTAAAAACAGAGTTCTGGGCATAGTGTCGTGCGGAGTGCTGCAGAACTAGTTTTATTTATTTAAAACAGAGTTCTGAGTTCTAGTGTTGTACGAAACGTTTGTTTGAAACGTTAGTTCGAAACCTTTATAATTTGGTTTTATATGTAAAGTTAATTGTACGTGATTATTTTTTTTTAAACACGAATCATTTGTTCAATCATTTGTCATCTTATCTTAAAGCAAAGTAGCTTGAGGAAAATTATTTCACCATTTATCTTAAATCAAACGGCAAGCAGTCCAAGAAAAAGTCTTAGATATCATATTTATTAGTAGTTGTGTGCATAATCCACTCGGTGCACGTTACAAAACATTCACAAATGCAACTGCTGTTTGTCATATATATTATGTAATGTGTTAATATTACATGAATACACAGACACTATATACTAGTATATCAAACACAATGAACACATTGTGCTGTATTGTATGCTTGTGAACATCCTTTAAGAAAATAGCACCAATTATGCACATTTTAAAATGACGTCAATATTATGATTTTACGGTATTATATGCAATTTAGTTTGAAACAAAATGGCTTCGTGGCACTTGAAAACGGATAAGTGCGCGGAAAACCGCAGTTCCATAATTTCAGCTCTTTTGTTAGGTTATGCACCAATTCAGACTGCGTAGGTGAATCAAATGTTTCAAGGACTCTTGTGTTTAAATGTGACAAATGTTTTCGAGATGGCTTCGAATCAGTCATTAAAAAGAACAAACGGGACGCCGATTTGAAGACATGTGGGAATTAAAATGTGCTTTTCAGAATATTTTATCCAGTATAACATTTTCGATATGTATAGACATATCTATTATTGGTGTAAAAGGTGGCAAAAATGTATAGACCATCGAGGAGAGTATTTTGAGGAGTTACTCAGTAAATGGGATATGAAGGCACCTGGTCCCGGTTTCACATACATACTTAAGTCCGTTATTTTAACTTCACTAAAAAATAATGTGCTCACTTAAGTATGAGTTTCACACTATTTGAGTGTAAGTAAAATAACGGACTTAAGTATTTTCGTGAAACCTGGGCGCTGTGGCATAAGAATTACACATCACGTATTAAGAATTAAGAGATAAAATTGAACTCCTAGGCATTTTCTATTTAAGATATATTAAATAGAATTATAGATTTGATCATTCATTTGGCATAAAGCATTTATCATTTAGAACTAAGAAATAGAAATAAAGTATTAACACTAGATCTATACACATTGTATGATATGATAATCAAGTACTTAGAATTGAGCATTTGGCATTGATGATTTTGAGCTAATTTGTTAGAATTAAGATATAGGGATTAAACAGTAAGCATATTCGATTGAACATTTATAGTTTAGAATTAAGCATTTATAATTAAGAAATTTCGACCGCGTAGTCATTCTTTATTAAGGTAGTGGAACCGTAATGAGCTATATTTCAAATCTTTTAAAGCCTTTTATTTTTATTAACTATTTAATATCACTGGTTTATTTCCAATTTTTTAGAAACTTTTACCGTTTTAAAAAAAAGTTATCCGTATTTACTTTACCATATCCCATTTTCAAAAGGCCGCAGTCCAAAATAGTTTAACTTGCTACAAGTCCATGTTCAATATTTGTTACAGTTTTAGTTTAACTTGCTACAAGTCCATGTTCAATATTTGTTACAGTTTTAGTATCAGTGTATATTAAAAGCATATGTTTTAAGAAAAAATATGAGCATGCTACATTCAATTGAAAAACATCTAAAATGAACTCATTTGTATTTTGCAAACAGGAGAAATCAATTTTTTTGAAAGCTTTAAAAAAAGTTATACTAATATAAAAGTCTAGAGAATCCATTCTACTATTTTGCATCAATACTACAAGACTTACTTATATATATATATATATATTATTCTACATATAATAACAAAAGATTAGGAAGTTTTGCCATCCGTTTTTTTTTCAATGCTTTTTTTTAATATGATAAGTTAAAAATTGGCACTTCTATGGAAATAAATGATCATGCTAAAGGTAATGTTTATTTTTCCAAGTCTTTATACAAAAACTATTATGACAAATATTATTGAAATAAAGATGTTCACACATTATACAGAAATAGTATAAAAGCAATAATATGTACTTTTTTTGTGAAAATTGAACATGGAATCAGAAACCAACCCACTCCCACCCTATTACATGGATTCATTCTCATACTTAAACACTTAAATTATTTATCTTGCGAATAGTGTCAATTTCAAAACAAACATAGTATGACATAAACTATTAAATATTAATACTATGTAAAAATTTCACATTAACAGTATAACAGAATAGACCCCACCCCCCACCGCTACCTTTCTAACTTGAAACACACACTTCAAGTCATAAAGAGTCTTTGTTTGAAATAAATAGCCATCTTTGATATAACCTCATCTAAAACCTTTTTGCTTTGGTGATTCTTGGTACAACATCACCATCATTGGCAGGAAATATGCCTTTCAGTCCATCCTCACCAGAATGTTTATAAATTGTTTTCATTTGGAGTGAAACTGTATGATAGGAGCTCTTTCGGTGTCAACTATTTGAGGAGTTGCCCAAGTGACTACGAATCGGCATTATGTGCACTGTAGCTGATATCACACAGCAATTTCACAAGGATTTCCTGTTTATGTGAATGACTTGGAAACAGTTTCCTTAAACGTTTTAGGTTTGGCAACAAAACTTCGAACACAACCACTACCTTAAACGTGTGTTGTGCCAGAAAGATAAACGGCTAATATCTTACCAGAACATCCTTGTCGCTAAATCGATTCGCGTAAGTTGTATAAAAGATTACGGTTGTTCGTAATGGCGGTGTCAAGACGTGTAGATTTGTTCTATGTATTGGCTGTAGCCATATGCTTTGGTATGTATTTCGTTATATTTCCTCAAGTTTTTTAATTTGAATTAATTCGTTCTTTTCAATGATTATATGGATCACATCATATAGATATTTTTTCTAGGTGTTAATTTCATTTTTATGCACACGCCACGTCCTCCAAGGCATAAGGAATATGAAATAACTTTAAAAAGTGGGTAAAACTCAACAAAATCCAAGTATCTTACAAAAGTGTAATAGGTTAAAACAGATTTATTATTGATACCATCGTGTTTTATGTGTACCATATAATATGATACCATGGTTTTTTGTCGTCATATAATGGTATAATTAACGCTACACATAGAAACATGAGACTATCAATGGTATATCTAGAACATATTTGATTTGAAGCCTAAACACACCAGCTAAAGTACAATGTTTGTCAACGTCAGTCAAATTTTACGGGAGTTGAGACTCTTTTCCGCTTAGTTTTTTGACAAAAAATATTAGCGCATAGCGGGGGCATCCATGTCATATGGACACATTTGCAGTGTTAAAACACAAAATAGTTAAAAAGTTGCCTAGCAACATATTATAGCGATAGAAAATGTGTAACACATACTCATGCTCCCTTCCTTCGCCGAACTTCATTATGGAAATTAAAAAAAGAGAAGCTAAACCTATAATGGAAATTTGCATACGGGACTTTGAATATTCTCATCATTTACGATATACAATTTTGTCTTTGAATCTACATAAAATATATCAATTGTATTTTTATACTGTTTCCTAAACCTCGGTTGAGAGGACCGACATAGGTTTTAATCACAGTACCACGAACAATTTTGGAACTGTTTTTCAATTCAATTCAATTCAAATTTATTCAGGTATATAAGATCATTATACAACATATATATCATGATGATGATAAGATAACAGTAATAAATCAGGAAAATAAATAAGTAAAATAATTATAGTAATCATATAAAAATTAAAGTTCTTATAACCTGGGATAACCCATTAAAGCAACAAACGCACTTATTTCCAACGGGGTCCCTTCCCTTAAAATTGTGATTTTTAAAAAAAAAAATATGATATACATGCAATGTTAAGAATGTAGACATTTGATATAAACTTGTTAAAATGTAACAATACAAAAAAACATTGAATCATCTTATTCCCTGAATAACTGAATAATACATATAAGTGGTTCACATTACAAGAAATATTTTCAACATATACTTAAAAATTAAATATTCAAATTTTCTTTAGCCTGCGAGGAGATACATCAATGTTTTTTTAACTTCACGTTTAAAAGTTTGATTTTTAGTTAACTTCTTTAAATCGTTAGGCAAATTATTCCAGTCAGCAATTGCATTGCAATAAAAGATGCCCGAATCGAAACTCTTAGCATGCGGAACTATAAAATTACTAGTTTAAACATATTTTATTTCAACATGAAATGGGGTTGGGCCACAAGTTCTTTTAACATTAGGTTCGACCGTCCCCTACATTTTTTACAATGTTTACATTAAATATCAAAATGACATGTTTTAACAATTTTTTCTTAACCAATAACTTGAGAATAGAAAAAGGTAGGAAAGGAAAGAAAGTAATACATAGTAAAACAAACACATATCATTTCTTCTTTATATCGTCCATACGCATGCGTCCTGTGTCCACATTTCGGTAGCACCCCAGTGAGAATCAGATTAGTAAATAAGAAAGCCACTGTAATACCACCATGAAATAGACCAATAGTAGCCCTCCATGTACTTATATCATCCATTTGGGAGTAACAACAACAACAAAAATAAAATACTTAAGGCCACCATCGATACTACCCCACTGTAAATATGGACACAAGTCTCGCACACACCAAGACGACACATAGAAAAAAGTATATGAGCAAAGAGAAGAGCAAAATAACAAAAACAAATAAATAGCACAAGTATATAAAATGTGAGAATAGTAGTATCATTATATGAGTCAGAGCGATTTCCGTTTTCAAATGAAGCGAATATTACGTAAGCATTATAACATCAAAATAAACTGAAACAAATTTACACAAGGAATTTATAGTGAACATTCACCGAAGAAAAGTTAACTTATATACACACACACAAAGCCTCACGTACACTCACGCACAATCACACATACACACACGCAAACACCACATGGGTGCTTGTAAACTTTCACTAAACCGTGAACGGTTATGGACCGAAGACACCCTATGGAAGTTATCATAAAGATATGTTGGTGCGGTGCTATGGAAAATATTAAAAACTTGATTAAGTCTTAGTTGTTTTACTCCTCAACCCTCAATACATTAACTGTTTCTAACATAGCGCAGGTTATACTAGACCTTGGTGATAAGTTAAATAAGAATCGTACAACTTTATTTTGAGTGACTTGTTGTTATAACTTTTTAGTAAGACCGGCATACCAAGACGAGCAGGAATAATCAAAATGACATTGTACTAAGGCACTTATTTAAGTTCTCTTAGTTTGAAGGTTAAAATAACGACAGTTTCGATATAAAAAAGCAATCCGTGAATTAACCTTTTTAACAATGGAGTCAACTATCGCCTCACCGTTTAGTAACTTGTCAATATTTAATCCTAATTATTTGACTTTTTCCTAGGACGGAATTTCATGACCGTTGCATCTAACCGTAAATGACTGAACTTTTTTTAAGTCTTCTAGAAGAGCCAAATAACATACATTCGGTTTTGCCTAAATTAAGGGACAGTTTATTATCAACTAGCCATGTAGAACAATTATCCATGATACGACTAAGTCTATCTGCAATAACTTTAGAGTCTTTGTCAGCGAACAAAATTACACTGTCATCTGCATATAATAATAATTTACAATCGGAGTCGATGCACGTAGGCATATCATTGACATAACATTAAAATAAAAAAAAGGCCCAGGATACTTCCCTGTGGTACGCCGCAAGTAACTTGGCTAGATTTTGATGAAACTTTGTTTATCTTCACTAACTGTGATCGTTCGGTTAGATAAGATTTGAACCAATTTATCGACGCGACTCCCATTTCAGAGAGCTTATTACATAGAATAACGTGGTCAACGGTATCAAACGTCTTCTGTAGGTCGAGTAAAACCATTCCGGTATAAAGACCATTTGCATTGTAATGTTTAATAAAATCAAAAACGTGAATAAGACATGTATCAGTGGAGTATTTACTCCTAAAACCGGACTGGAACTCATACAGAAGAGAATAAAAATCCGCAAATTAGTTATATACAGAACGCTCTAGAACTTTTGATATAACATTAAATATGCTAACTGGCCTATAATGACTGAAGTTTTTTTATTATTTATTTTTTATTTTTGTATCAATCAAAGTTCATTTTACTAAAACATTCCTTTATCATTTATATTCAATCATCATTTACAGATGGAATACAAGCCCCATGTCCGAATGGGATGATTGTGTATGAGGACTCCTGTTACCTATATTTGCACGAACATGTCCATTTCATTCACAAATAACTACCTCCATATATATATCATACATTGTGAATGCGCATCTGAAAAGAAAATCGTAAATTCCGTTGTTGTGAATTTAATTACCTCCCTTTATGAAATTAAATATATATAAATTCACAACATCTCTATGATCCAACGCGTTTATAAATATGTCCTTTATAGGGCATGCGAGTAGTCATGAATCCTTAACCGGATCCTACTCATATAACGCTATTAGTTAATGTATGTAACTTGTCCGTTCAGTCCAGATGTATTGCATGTAAATCCATAGTATATAAGTCATGGTCGACACCAAATTTATTGGTTTGGCAGAGGCCTTCATAGTGTGTCTATGGTTTGCATTGTAGCTAGGCGCGCTCGCCGTAGTCTTGTCTGTACATTTATGTCTTGGTTATTCACAAATAATTATCTCCATATGTATATCATGCGTTGTGAATGGGCATCTGAACTAACAGAATGCTACCACCTCGGTAAAGTATATACCATTATTTCGCTATACATTTATAAATGCATAGCATATTTTAAAATTTAAAAAGCAACAGACATTCTCTTAAACATAGTTTTAGTTTAGCTTATATTACTTGGAAACATTTACACAGTTTATTGTTATATGCAATACCATTGATATGTCCATATGTATGACAAAATAATACATTCATATACGATGTTTTTTTCCCAATTTATATGGGATATAGTTTTTTTGTTATTGATTATAATAATAATAACAATAATGTTAACTTTTATTACTACTGCTACTATTACTACTATTGCTGCTGCTGCTACTACTACTACTACTACTACTACTACTACTACTACTACTTCTACTACTACTACTATTATTATTACTACTACTACTACTACTACTACTACTAATACTACTACTACTACTTATACTACTAATACTACTAATACTACTACTACTATTGCTGCTATTACTACTACTACTATTACTACTACTACTACTACTACTATTGCTGCTACTACTACTACTACTACTACTACTTTTACTACTGCTGCTGTTGCTACTTCTACTACTACTACTACTACTACTACTACTTCTACTACAACTTCTACTATTACTACTACTACTACTACTATTACTACTACTGCTTTTATTACTAGCATTTACTAGTTAGTGTTAATAACACTTACACTGATACTAATAATAATAATAATAATAGTGATAATAATGATAACTTTTATTAGTTTGTATTTTTACTACTATTAACTGATATTATTATAATTATTTTTCAGTGTTTATTATTTATATTGTCTTTTTTAATTTTATTATCATTATTCTGATAATAACATATGAAATTTCTTATAACTTATAATTGGCATTCACATAGTCATAGACATATTTGACAATTGGCTAGTCGCAGTCTATTGAAAACTATGGTACGAATATTGCAAAAACTAAAATGTCATATTTTTTTTATAACAGACATGCTGTCGTCAACGTGGCGCCCACCTTGTCCATATAGAAACATCGGCCGAGAATGAATTTTTTAAAAAATAAGCACGGATCTTTGGAAGTATGCTCATCTAGTAACTCACATTTCCTGAACAAAAGGATTGACGTCTAGAAACCAGCCAGTACATGTTCATACGTTTCATTTAGATACAACTCAGTATTTGATGTATTGACCTTTTGAGGCATAGTGCCACCATTGCAAAAAGGAAGTGCTTCCGTGGGGTAGTCGCATAATGGCGGTTGTAAATAATCCTCAATTCTTCTTCTTTAAAAATGCATTTTACTATTTTTAATGCTCATTGTTTTATTTGAATGGCATTATTGATGTATTTTGAACATTTTGATAGCATTGTCATGTTTGAATTGTGAATTTAGAAAAAAAAAAATGATGCTTGGAAATTGGGGTATGAATTCATAATTTCGGAAGTCTACTTTCACTTTGTCACCAGTGTACACACTGAGCAGAAAAAAAAATCTCTTATATGACACATGACCCCTACTTTTCTCATCATATTTTGATAGTGCAGAGGTTGACAAACAGTAAAATGTAGGTTTCACTTCTTTCATTTGGGACCCTCTATGAATGACAAGCCTTCAAACTTTTATTATTTACTATAGAATAAAGAACAAAAATCAATGGTGGGGTTACACCTTGATGCCAGCCAGTGTATGTTGATAAGGGCCATTTTGATACAAACTGGTGACCGAGAATCCACTTAGTGGTCAGGCATTAAAAGCAATTTTTACAATGTATAAATGATTATACAAGTTCCCTGATATACGGGTAAAACAAAGATTAGATTTTGTCGACAAGCTTATAGCAACAATCCTTAATTATGCGAGTAAGGGTTTGGGGTTTAATAAAGAAGACAAAATAGAAATTCTTCATTTACAATTTTGTAGGCGCTTATTGGGAGTAAAGAAAAGCACACACAATTATTTTGTTTATAGAAAACTGGGTAGGATCCCTTTTCAAAACTTATTTTTTTTCAATATTATAAAAGTTTGGGTAAAATTGTTAAAGACAAATGAGAAAAAAATACGCTAAAAAGGTTTATTTGGTGTTGAAAAGCGATGACGTTGACAATAACATGAATAAGAAAAAAATATGTTCATTATTGAAAGAATTGTTCTATAATCTTGGTTTTATATGTGGCTTGGCTTTTTCAAAATGTTGGAAATGTCGACTTATTTTTATGCAATGTTAAATAAAGAAAAAAAGATCAGTTTTTACAAAATTGGTCTAGCAGATTCATCGATTCTAGTAGAGCTAGCTACATTTTATAACTATTATCAAACTTCATGTTTCGACCATATTTAAATACATTAAATTTAAGAAAAGTCCGTTCTATTTTTACTACATTAAGAGTATCATCTCATAGACTTACCATTTAAACCGGTAGATGGGCTTAAACCCTAAGGATATAAGTGACTCAGAGAATATATAGTAAATGCAATATTTAGAGGATGAATTTCATTTTATGTTATAGTGTAATTTATATAATCAATTAAGAAAATGTTGGTTATACCAAGTTATTACTGGACGATAATAAGGATAAAGTACGGTTTATAAAACATCTAAAAATGTTTATACATAAAGTTTTTGACCTTAGAACCATTATTTTGTACAAAAATGTGCGTACTGAATGATATGAACTGTTGAAACAAATCTCATGTTGTTGTAAAATGTAACCAAGCAAATATATTATATTCAAAATTTAACATGTTTCTTTAAGTAAGTCTTGTTACAGCCAGTGGCTTGTATGTCTAATAATATAAATTTTGTCATAGTTTTATTATTATTTCTTATAAACTTGTTATATATATATCATAATCAATATACACTATTTGACATAACTGGTTTGAGTCTACAAAGTTTAAAATAAGAACAGCTGCTCTTAATGTTTGAGGAAATTTAATGATTTGTTAACTTGATACTGTTCATGCTAACAGTAATCACATTCACGATCAACTCAATTGACTATACTTATATATGTTTATGTTTTTGTGTACCTTATTGATGAGAAATTATTTAATACACAGATTTGCATTTTTCGTGCATTTTCCGTGCCCTTAAGTAACTTTATCGCTGGCCGCGATTGAGTATTTGGTTAATAAAATTAAAGAGTTGTACACTACAGAGACAAAATATAATATAAGGTATTGAACAAAATATCCACAATGTATGATGTTTGATATAAATGTGCAGTTCTACTGCTAAGATCGTAAAAATATTGGCGATATTGGTGAGGCCACATTAACACATACATATAGTTTCCTAAAACTTAAACACAAAATCAAGTTCTAACATCATAGCTATGTATAGCATATTTATGCCATGCGTCTCATTGTCTTTAAAATAACGTGTAAACCGCTGAATTTTGCGAGTATTTTCACTGTCAAATACAACTTTCTTGTGGGCTGCTAGTTATATGATTTATATACATGGACATTGAATGTGTCTTCCTTGACTAAGACACTACTTTGATTTTCACCGCTATGAAAACATCTGTTCCGCTTACTGGCATATTAATTAATGCAGTTAGTATACAAAATATGTCATATATTTACTGTGATACACCTGATTCGTAAGTTATGTGAAAAACAATTAAAATATGAATAACTAATTAGGTTCAATTTAATCGCAAATCTTCAACGGGATCACTCGAAGTATAATGCCACGTCTTCTGCTAGTTGATAAAATGTCACACTACTCATTTATAAATTCTGAAATAGTTAATCAAAGTAACGTAACTGTTTAAAATTACTCGGCACGGCATCTTAGAAGCTAAGGCATTTTTTTAAAAGGGGGTTCCTTTCTTTGTTCTTGAGCTGGTATATCTCCAAGTCCACACTTGGGCCAGGGATATTTGATATTCTCGCGAAATTTGTGAACTTCGCGAACCTCGTGAACTTCACCCAGATTCTGAATAGAAGCAAGAAGTTGACTTATATTGTACTGGTTTGGTTTTAATCTAAACATTCGAACAGCTGCTTCATTTTTCATTTTCTGAACTCTTTGTTCATATTCTGCTATCCTAAATTGTGTTTTCACAATAATTATTTCAATAAACAGTTTATTTTCTTGCTTATTCCTTCGTCTCGTTTCAATGTTGTTAGCTACAGTTGTGATGCCAGTTTTTAAAATTTTGCAAATGCAGGCTGTTTCTTTCAGTTTCGCAGTGGAATTGCGCGAATATGCATCAGCGCCAATGTCAAGTTTGCGTTCAAGAGAATCAAATGAAGAGTCCACCGTCTGTCGGAATTTTTTTTATTTTCGCTTTAGCCGTTGTTTTGAATTGCTTTATTTCGATTACATTTGTATCTGCCCCTTTTTCTACTTCATTCACGTCCATTGCTATTCCTCGCGACCTCCTCATCATATCTCTGCATTCTGCCGACTCACCAATACCACGGGTACCTTGGTATATATTCCACATCTTTGCAAGTCCTGCGATTAAGCGTCATACATACACTGCACCCAATGTGAAAATTTGACTTACAAAACTATTTTGTACTCTCTCCATGGTGGTCAATGCAATCTTCATCACACGTGTCAGGTTGGCGTGGAATTCCTCTTTTCCTCGGCATGTCATTGTCTTTGAGTAATCGGAGTCCCCTTAATATCTTCTGCGCACTATGTAACGAAAGGCACTCTAAGTTGCATTTATATATGATGTGATGTAGATATATGTGTTTATAAATTTAAAGAGTTTGCCAGTTACTGGCGGAAGGACGTCAGTTCTACTCAGATTCATGCAAAGATCTTTCTCAAACGATAAAACTGGATGTGCCATATATAACCTGGGATGTATTGAAAATGGCGTTAAGCCAATTTGATAAAAAGTTTTTCAAGAATTTGCACAAGAGTGTTCCTTTAAAATACCCATATAATATTCTCATGCACAGTGGGTCATCGATTTAAACTTTAAATGTTTAACTGTCATCCCGGACGGGAGAGTTTCAATGTTTTATATTCATTGCTCACAGTTGTAACTGTGTGCAAAATAATACTCCATAGTATGTAACGTAGGATGTAAATTTGACTAATCAGTAAGCCGAAAACTGAACATTCTTTATATTGACTAATGAGTATACATATCTACACCAGAACGAGGATAGGAGCACATTATATGCCTAGATGGCCAAGCTGGTGGGTATGGAATGCCGAAAAAATCCTGTTTTAGAAACATTTTATAAACCATGTTTTTTCCAATATTGTTTCTTATCTTGATTTGAAATATAAAAAAGCTCAGCTTTTCTGGTTTTACTATCAGATACAAGAGTTCTTTAGAAATACATTGCGCAAATAAAGAAAGGAATCTGCATGCTCGATTTTATTGCTTCCGTCGTAAAGGGTAAAGTTAAGTACTGTACAGTCGCGACGATGCTGTGCAGTAGATATAGTGTGGATATAGTGATGACCGCTCTAGATTTTTTATTATTAATAATTAGTTGATAGTTTTGTTCGTGAATAGAGAAACACCAACAACTACGATTAGGGCGTATGGGTGTTGCCTGTCTCAGTACTCACATTGACAAACTCGTAAAACCAAAGTAAGTTATTTTATTATTTTAGTTGTGTTTGTGTTGCCAAGGATTCATTTTATCATATTTTATTACATAATTGAAAATCCCGTATTTTCTATGTAGCGTTATGTGCAAGAAGTGCACTTTAAGTGAAAGTTGTTAAAGAAGGTGTGCATCTTGTCATTCATAGAGAGACCCGAATGAGAGAAGTGAAACTTACATTTTATGGTTTGTCAACCTCTGCACTACCAACATATAATGACGGAAGTAGGGGTCATGTGTCATATTTCAGATTCTGCTAAGTGTGTATACTGTAGACTAAGTGGAAATAGACTTCCGAAATCATGAATTCATATACCAATTTCAAAGCATCAATTTTTTTCTAAATTCACAATTTAAACGTGGCAATGATTTCCAAGTGTTTGAAATACATAAAAAATGCATTTCAAATAAAACATGAGCATTACAATACGGAATATAAATTTTTATATAAGAAACAAAGATTATTTAAAACCGCTGTAAATCGACATTTCCTGTTTCCAGTGGTGATGCTTTACCTTTATACAAAATGTAATTTCCCGTTTTTAAACATTTTCCGTACAATTACCGCTTCCTACCTTTTTTTACGTTAAAATCATATATTGCCATAACGTAAACGACATAACCTCTGACAGTACATAAAGAAACCGCATTCGTTGCAAGTGGCGAGTATTTCCACACTAAACCTTCAGTTAAAACTTTCGAATTCGTTCGAGAAAACCTTGAGCGATTTTAAACTCCAACTGTTCACATTGTTTTTCCTGTCAAGAACTCCATGTAGGTCTCTTTATTCGGTAGGAATAATAATGTTAAACTAATATTATACAACTTTATTACTGACTTCTACTGACCAAACTAAAACTGAAATGAACTCAGCATCAACATTAAAAGTTTTCCTATTTCACTCAGGTCATCTTGTCCGTGTTTTACATACGTCCGATGTTGCTTATTTCATAGCCACCGGTTACCCATATGGGCGATACCCTTTGAACAGTATAAATATTTTTAAGTTTGTGGGGAATAGTGCAGGATACAGAGAGAAGCCCATCGTATTTTTTCCCTGTTTTTTAAGTGTGCCCTGTATATAGCACCATCACACATGCCCTTAGATTTAAGTACCATTTGAACGACTGTTAGTATTGAAGTTAACCAGCCCCGGGAATCGAACCCACAACCCTGAGAATAGAAACCTCGTGCTTTACTACCTGAGCTTATTAGACTGGTTTCTCCCTACGTTCGATTCAGTCACTGATCTATTATTATAGATGTATTGGTACTCAACTAATTTGAACTGTCTAAGCGACTTATCAATAAAATTTGCAAATCGCTAAAATAGACGTGATTCGTGTTTTTTTATTGGTTAATACATATTACGTTTTTTTCTGTTACTTACAATAACAAATATTTCCTAACAAAACACCAATAAAGTGTGGAGAATAGTCCATGGTCTACGGTGCCAACTTGGGGTTACCCAGGGACCACTTTTATGAGGAACTAAAAACATTAGGATCAGACACAAAGGCGGGGATAAGAATTAAATATAACAAAAAAAAAAGGAATCTTTTTTTTTATTATAGCGTAGGTATATCAAATGAAAATAGTGCTAATTGTGTTAAAGTGTTACAAAATCCATATCACAGGAGCAGAAAATGATATGTTTCAAGTGTTATATTATTCAGGGTTGGTTTGAGTAATCCATTGCTTGTATTGTACTGACACATCTTAATTAAGCATATGCCAAAGCCTTCGTTCTTTGAGATAGACAAATGCATGTATCTTATGGGAATACATTTTAATTTTATTAACTGTTAAAAATTAAAAAGATGAGTAAGTCTTCTTTTATTTTCATAGCTGAATAATAGTTATTTTATTCCATCTCTCTGTTTAACTAGCAGTTTTTGTTTACCGTCCATTTGTATATGCCATCACTATTTCCGTCACGCACCACTGATCCTTGATTTTATCTGAAAAGAAAGTATACTGTTGTTAAATCACGGTATTGTAGTGTACTTGGATCTTGGGAAATAGTGTACTTGGATCTTGGGAAATAGTGAACTTGGATCTTGGGAAATAGTGTACTTGGATTTGGGGGAAAGAGAGTACTTGGATCTTGGTAAATAGAGTACTTGGATCTTTGGAAATAGTGTACTTGGATCTTAGGAAATAGTGTACATTTATCATAGGAAATAGTGTACTTGGATTCTGGAAAAAAAAAGTTACTTGGATCTTGAGAAATAGTCATATTATAAGTGTACAGATTGATGATAATTTAGATGTCAGATGTAAAAAAGACGATAGGAAAACAGCAAACTGCCTCGAGTTCTATATTGGTAGTGTCAGTTTGTGGCCGTTCAATAGCGCTCATTCCTAGTGAATATTTTGAATTATTCTGTAAATATTTTATGTTTCCAACGGGTTTGTTGTTTTATCGGGTTGGTAGTTGTATTGGGTTGTTGTTGTATCGGGATGTATTGGGTTGGTTATTGTATCGGGATGGTTGTTGTTTTGGGTTGGTTGTTGTATTGAGTTGGTTGTTGTATCGGGATGGTTGTTGTTTCGGGTTGGTTGTTGTATCGGGTTGATTGTTGTATCGGGTTGGCTGTTGTATCGAGTTTGCTGTTGTATCGAGTTGGCTGTTGTACCGGGTTGGTTATTGTACCAGGTTGGTTGTTGTACCAGACTGGTTGTTGTATGGGGTTGGCTGTTGTATGGGCTGGTTGTTGTATGGGGTTGGTTGTTGTATGGGCTGGTTGTTGTATGGGGTTCGTTGTTGTCCCGGGCTGGTTGTTGTATGGGGTTGGTTGTTGTCCAAGGCTGGTTGTTGTATGGGGTTGGTTGTTGTCCCGGGCTGGTTGTTTTACCGGACTAGATGTTGTATGGGATTGGTTGTTGTTCTGGGCTGGTTGTTGTCCCGGGCTGGTTGTTGTATGGGGTTGGTTGTTGTCCCGGGCTGGTTGTTGTATGGGGTTGGTCGTTGTCCCGGGCTGGTTGTTTTACCGGATTGGTTGTTGTGTGGGATTGGTTGTTGTTCCGGGCTGGTTGTTGTCCCGGGTTGGTTGTTGTCTCGGGCTGGTTGTTATATCGGGTTGGTTGTTGTCCCTGGCTTGTGGATGTCCCGCGCTGGTTGTTGTATGAGGTTGGTTGTTATCTTGGGCTGGTTGTTGTATAGGGTTGGTTGTTGTCCCGGGCTGGTTGTTGTCTCGGGTTGGTTGTTGTCCCGGGCTGGTTTTTGTATCCTTCTATTAGTTATATAGTCTTTTGTTTCTTTTCTTCGGTGGCATTATGGCGTTAATAACTGTCTGTGTGTAAAACTTTCATGTCGGTAGACTGTATCATCATCGGTGGCGCTTGTTTTTCCAAAAGACAAACTAATTGGAAGATTTGATTGAGAATAAACAATGTAACGTAAACCTGATAAAGTTTCGGACTTCCTCGGCGATTTCCATATTATTTCAAAAGATTATCGGTTATTCAATTCAATTCAATGTAATTTTATTCAGGTCTTAAAGATCAACATACATTATGCGTTACACTTAATAAATGAGGTAGGCTTACATAAATTATTATCTAGAGTAAATACAAAGTATAATGTTTAAAATAAAGAAAAAAGAAATTGAAACCGTGAGATTGGCATCAGCAGTCAGCACTTTATCCACTGCGCCACCTCTTCGCTTGACTTATGACTTACCCGTCTTTCTCGCAGATGAAGTTTTTAAGCAAGTCGCATCGAAAATCATCCCATTTATAATTATAGTAGTCTAGCAACAAGATGCAGTCCTGGTTACCGCTATTGTTTGGTTCGCCAGTTTGAAACCCGTTGTAAACAATGGGGTCACTTGAACTTCCCCACACAAATGTACCTTCATTGGCGATGTCGTTGCCGTATACATAAAACCCTGACGAACCGTCAGCTGGAAAAAAAACAACATAAAACAGGAATATTTATCAAATAGGAATATAATTGATTCCATCAAAACTTGAAACACTACCGAGCCCCTTGTTTATACATGTAATATGTGTTTTATGATAACTATGATAACCTTTAAATCAAATAATCCAACGGGCTTAAAAGACGATGAGGACACGAAGATATACAGCTACTATGACAATAGGTTTTTCAAATGGAATCAGTGTTATACAAAAATGTAATACAATTCATAATTATTAAGTTAGAACACGTTATAACTGAAACAGTTTAAATACAATTCATAATCATTAAGTTAGAACACGTTATAACTAAAACAGTTTAAATACAATTCATAATCATTTAGTTAGAACACGTTATAACTGAAACAGTTTATATACAATTCATAATCATTTAGTTAGAACACGTTATAACTGAAACAGTTTAAATACAATTCATAATCATTTAGTTAGAACACGTCATAACTGAAACGGTTTATATACAATTCATAATCATTAAGTTAGAACACGTTATAACTGAAACAGTTTAAATACAATTCATAATCATTAAGTTAGAACACGTTATAACTGAAACAGTTTAAATACAATTCATAATCATTTAGTTAGAACACGTTATAACTGAAACAGTTTATATACAATTCATAATCATTTAGTTAAAACACGTAATAACTGAAACAGTTTATATACAATTCATCATCATTAAGTGAAAACACGTTATAACGTAAAACAGTTTACAATTATTGTCTGATGATATCGGGCAATATCCGAATATGAGGATGACAAACTTTACAAAAGATAACAAATTTCACAGACGAAAACAAACTCCGCAAAAGATATCATATCTTTAAAAGATTAGAAACTCCAAAAAAAGATAACAAACTCCACAAAAGATAACAAAATCCAAAAAACGACAACAAAATCCGTGAATTGTTGATCAAATGCTATAAGTACGTTTGAAGTAATAATTATAAGAATGCTAAGATGTCATTTATGCTTTATATACTCTGCAAAAGTTTACACAATTGGTTTTGCACTGTTCTACATATAGAGAACTGCGTATTTGGACACTGCACACATTGCCAATAGTTCTAAATACATTGCTTCAACAGATAGTCTTCTGTTTGTCCAAATGTGCAGAAAAAACATGGCGTTTATTACAATTCTATGATTTGGTGACGATGCTTCATTTTTGACAAATTTGCCCACGTTTCCAATGTATCACTACGATTCTTTATCGAAAAGTACCCAATGCCATCCAAACTTGGCAGAAGTCATGAAAATGTTCCAATGTTCTCAAATGTACAAGGAAATATCGCAATTTTATGCATTTTCAACAAAAAGAATGTCCCACCGGTTTACACAACCCCAATCTTGCTATCGTCATGTAATGGGGGTAATTATTTAACAAGATCTTAGGGTCACGCTTACATTCCATCATTCTGCTGATTGAATATTGTTGTTTTTTCATTCTGCTGGCATAACAAAATATATTAATTCTGCTATTCCGCTGACAGAAAGAAAATAAATTATTCTGCCATTAGAAATTTATTCGGATAGAAGAACCAAGCTTAAATCGTCGATTTTTAAGGTGAGTGTTACGTCACAGCACCCTTCGATCATTCGATATATTTAAATAGCTAAATATTGATTGTTAAGTAATAGAAAGTGATCAAACATCACCATGTATAATATATTGCTGCAGTTCAAGTGTTAAAGAAATAAGAATTACAAGCCGGCATATTTCGTAAAATTTTAAAGACAACAATTATGCTGGAAAAAACAATGGTTCCCATAAAACAATTACGGTAGAAGAAACAAGAATTCCAAAGATATAAATTACGCTAGAAGTAACAATGATATCCAAGATTACAATAACACTGGAAGCCACGATGGTTACCAAGATTACAATAACGCTGGAAGTAACAATGATTCCCAAGATAACAATTACGCTGGAAGTAACAATTGTTCCCAAGATTAGAATTACGCTGGAAACAACGGTGGTTCCAAGATAACAATTACGCAAGAAGTAACAATGATTCCCAAGAGAACAATTACGCTAGAAGGCACAATGGTTCCAAAGATAACAATTACGCTTGAAGTAACAATGGTTCCCAAGATAACAATTATGTAAGAAGTAACAATGGTTCCCAAGATAACAATTACGCTTGAAGTAACAATGGTTCCCAAGGTAACAATTACGCCAGAAGTAACAATGGTTCCCAAGATAACAATTACGCTAGAAGTAACAATGGTTCCCAAGAATACAATTACGCTAGAAGTAACGATGGTTCCCAAGATAACAATTACGCTAGAAGTAACAATGATATACAATATTAGAATTACACTAGAAGCAACGATGGTTCCCAAGATAACAATAACGCCAGAAGTAACAATGGTTCACAAGATAACAATAACGCTGGAAGAAACAATGGTTCCCAAGATTACAATTACGCTAGAAGTAACGATGGTTCCCAAGATTACAATTACGCTGGATGTAACAATTTTTCCCAAGATAACAATTATGCTTGAATATCAAGGTTTGCAAGACAACAATAACGCTTGAAATAACAATGATTCACAAAGATTACAATTACGTTGGAAGTAACAATGGTTTCCAAGATAAGAATTACGCTGTAAGTAACAATGATTACCAATACAACAATTACGCTGGAAGTAACAATGGTTTTTAAGATAAATATTACGCTTGAAATAACAATGATTTACAAAGATAACAATTACGTTGGAAGTAACAATGATTCCAAAGATAACAATTACACTAGAAGTAACAATGATTCCCAAGGCAACAATTACGATTGAAGTAACACTGGTTCGTAAGATAATAATTACGCTTGAAGTAACAATGTCTTACAAAGATAACAATTACGTTGGAAGTAACAATGGTTCCCAAAATAACAATTACGCTAGAAGTAACAGTGATTCCCAAGACAACAACTACGCTGAAAGTAACAATGATATCCATGTTTACAATAACGCTAGAAGCAACGATGGTTCCCAAGATTACAATAACGCCGAAGAAACAATGGTTCCCAAGATTACAATTGCGCCGGAAATAACAATGGTTCCCAATATTACCATTACGCTGGAAGTAACGATGGTTCCCAAGATAACACTTTCGTTGGAAATAAAAATGGTTCCCTAGATTACAATTACGCTGGAATCAACAATGGTTTCCATAATTACAATTACGCCAGAAGTAACAAAGGTTCCAAAGATATCAATTACGCTGGAAGTAACGATGGGGCCCAAGAAAACAATTTCGTTAGAAGAAACGATGGTTCATAATATAACAATTATGTTAAAAGTAACAATGATTCCCAAGATTACATTTACGCTGGAAGTAACAATGGTTCCCAAGACTACAATTTTGCTGGAAGTAACAATGATTCACAAGATTACAATTACGCTGGAAGTAACAATGAGTCACAAGATTACAATTACACTGGAAGTAACGATGGTTCTGAGGATTACAATTACGCTGGAAGTAACGATGATTCATAAAATTACAATAACGCTGGAAATAACGATGGTTCCGAAGATTACAATTACGCTGGAAGTAACAATGATTCAGAAAGATTACAATTACGTTGGAAGTAACAATGGATCCCAAGATTACAATTATGCTGGAAGTAACAATGGTTTTCAAGATAACAATTACGTTGGAAGTAACAATGCTTCCCAAGATAACAATTACGCTTGAAATAACAATGATTTACAAAGATAACAATTACGTAGAAGTAACAATGATTCCCAAGGCAACAATTATGCTGGAAGTAACACTGGTTCCTAAGATAAAAAATTCGCTTGAATTAACAATGACTTACTGTAACATTATGGGATGCTAGTGAGATGTTAGAATTGAAGATACTTCATTTGACATAAATACATATATTGATATATGTTTGTAATGAGAAACATTATACGTATAAATAAAGAAATCTTGAATCTTGAATCTATGACAGTTTAATGAGATAGGATGACAGTTTACTGGAGATAAATGATAGCCTAGGGTTATCTTGATGTATTGCTGTCAAGGTAATTGTGAGGTGGACTTTAAGATCGGTAATTGGTTAACTGACCAATAGAAATGTATGAATGAATTGTCCAATATAGAATAGCTGTTTATTCATGCAGGGACTGGTTTTAGCATAGAGTGGACAGGGAGTTGAGTTTGAGCCACGGTCAGAGTAAGATGTTGGTTAGACTAGGTTTAGTTTAAACGAGCAGTAGCGAGTTTAAAAATGTTAGCTTGTGACTTTGAACTTATGAGAACTTTATAATTATGTGAATAAAATTTACTTATGATATACAAGAGTTGTTGAGTCGATTATGCGACATTACAAAGATAACAATTACGTTGGAAGTAACAATGGTTCCCAAGATAACAATTACGCTAGAAGTAATAATTATTCCCAAGACAACAATAACGCTTGAAGTAACAATGATTTACAAAGAAAACAAATACGTTGGAAGTAACAATGGTTCCCAAGATAACAATTACGCTATAAGTAACAATGATTCCCAAGACAACAATTACGATTGAAGTAACAATGATATCCAAGATTACAATTACGCTGGAAGCAACGATGGTTCTCCAGATTACAATTCTGCAGGAAGTAACAATGGTTCCCAAGGATACAATTACGCCAGAAGTAACAATGGTTCCCGATACAATTACGCCAGAAGTAACAATGGTTCCCAAGATTACAATTACGCTGGAGGTAACGATGGTTCTCAAGATATTAATTTCGTTGGAAGAAACTATGGTTCAAAAATTACAATTACGCTAAAAGTAACAATGATTCCCAAGATTACAATTACGCTGGAAGTAACAATGGTTCCCAAGACTACAATTATGGTGGAAGTAACAATGATTCACAAGATTACAATTACGCCGGAAGTAGCAATGGTTCCCAAGATTACAATTACGCTGGAAGTAACAATGGTTCCCAAGACTACAATTATGGTGGAAGTGACAATGATTCACAAGATTACAATTACGCCGGAAGTTCTTAAGATTACAATTACGTTGGAAGTAACAATGGTTTTCAAGACTACAATTATGGTGGAAGTAACAATGATTCACAAGATTACAATTACACTGGAAGTAACGATGGTTCCCAAGATTACAAATACGCTGGAAGTAACAATGGTTCCCAAGACTACAATTATGGTGGAAGTAACAATGGTTCTCAAGATTACAATAACGCTGGAAGTAACGATGGTTCCCAAGATTACAAATATGCTGGAAGTAACAATGGTTCCCAAGATTACAATTACGCTGGTAGCAACGATGGTTCGCAAGATAAGAATTACGCTTGAATTAACGATGGTTCCCAAGACAACAACTACGCTGGAAGTAACAGTGATATTCAAGATTACAATTACGCTGGAAGCAACGATGGTTCCCAAGATTACAATTTGGCTGAAAGTATCAATGGTTCCAAAGATAACAATAACGCTGGAAGTAACGATGGTTCCCAAGATGACAATTACGCTTGAAGTAACAATGTCTCCAAGATAACAATTACGTTTGAAGTAACAATGATTTCCAAGATTACAATTAAGTAACAATAGTCTCAAGATTACAATTACGCTGGAAGTAAAGATGGTTCCCAAGATAACAATTTTGCTAGAAGCAAAGATGGTTCACAAAGATAACAATTATGCTAAAAGTAACAATGATTCCCAAGATTACAATTACGCAGGAAGTAACAATGGTTCCCAAGACTACAAATATGCTGGAAGTAACAATGGTTCCCAAGATTACAATTATGCTGGAAGTAACGATGAGTCACAAGATAACAACTACGCTTAAAGTAACAATGATTCCCAAGATTACAATTATGCTGGAAGTAACAATGGATCCCTAGATTACAATTTCGCTGGAACTAACAATGATTCCCCAGATTACAATTACGCTGGAAGTAACAATGGTTCCAAAGCTAAAAATTAAGCTTGAAGTAACAATGATTCACAAAGATAACAATAACGTTGGAAGTAACAATGGTTCCCACGATAATAATTATGCTAGAAATAGCAATGATTCCCAAGACAACAATTACGCTGGAAGTAGCAATGCTTCCTAAGATAACAATTACGCTGGGAGTAACAATGGTTCTTTAGACAACAATTACGCTGAAAGTAACAACGGTTCCCAAGAGAATAATAAGGATGAAAGTTACAATGATTCCAAAGATAACAATAACGATGAATTAACACTGGTTCTTATGATAACAATAACGATGAAAGCATCAATGGTTCCCAAGATAACAATTATGCTGGAAATATAAATGGTTCCCAAGACAACAAATACACTGGATGCAATAAAGGTTCCCAAGATAACAATTACGCTGAAAATAACAATAGTTTTAAAGAAAATAATTACACTGGAAGTAACAGTGGTGCTTAAGATACAACAATTGTTTTCAAGATAACAATTACACTGGATGGTACAATGGTTCCTAAGATTACAATTACGCTGGAAGTACAAATGATTTCCAAGATATCAATTACACTTAAAGTAACAATGGTTCCCAAAATAACGATTACGCTGAGTGTATCAATGGTTCCCTAGACAACAATTACGCTGGATGCAACAATGGTTACAATGGTAACAATTACGCTGGACCCATCAATGGTTCCCAAGATAACAATTACGCTGGAAGTGACAATGGTTCTAAAGATAGAATTACGCTGGAAGTAACAATGGTTCACAAGTTAACAATAACGATGAAAGTAACACTGGTTACCAAGATAACAATAACGATCAAAGTAACAATTGTTCCCAAGATAACAATTATGCTGGAAATGTAAATGGTTCCCAAAACAACAATTACACTGGATGCAACTATGGTTCCCAAAATAACAATTACGCTGGATTTTACAATGGTTCTTTAGATAACAATTACACTTGAAGTAACAATGTTTTCTAATTGAACAATTACCCTGAATGTAACAATGGTTCCCAAGAGAACAATTACGCTGAAAGTAACAATGTTTCTAAAGATAACAATTACACTGGAAGTAACAATGGTTCTTATGATAACAATAACGTTGAAAGTTACAATGATTCTTAAGATAGCAATAACACTGGAAGTAACAATAGTTCTTAAGATAACAATTACACTGGAAGTAACAATGGTTCCCAAGACAACTATAACGCTGGATGCAACGACTGTTCCCAAAATAACAATTACGCTGGATGTAACAATGGTTCTTAAGATCACAAATACACTGGAAGTAACAATGGTTCTAAAGATAATTACACTGGATGAAACAATGGTTCCCAAAACAACAATAAAGCTGAAGGCAACAATTGTTCCCTAAATAACAATTACACTGGAAGTAACAATAGTTCTTAAGATAACAATAACGCTGAATGTAACAATGTTTCCCATAATTACAATAACACTGGCTGTAACAATGGTTCACAAGATAACAATTAATCTGGATGAAAAAATGGTTCCCATGATAACAATTACGCTTGAAGTAACAATGGATCCCAAGATAACAATTATGCTGGATGCAACTATGGTTCCCAAAATAAAAATTACGCTGGAAGTAACAATGGTTCCTAAGGTAAAAATTACGCTGGATGTAACAATGATTCCTAAGATAACAAATACGCTGGAAGTAACAATAGTTCATAAGATAACAATTACGCTGGACCATAAATTGTTCACAAGAAAAAAATTATATTGGAAATAACAATGGTTCCCAAGACAACAATTACACTGGATGCAACTATGGTTCCCAAAATAACAATTACGCTGGAAGTAACAAGGGTTCCGAAGATTACAATTAGGCTGGAAGTGACAATGATTCTGAAGATAACAATTTCGATGGAAGTTACAATGGTTATTTAGAAAAACAATTACGCTGGAAATAACGATGGTTCTTAAGATTACAATTAAGGTGAAATTTACGATGGTTCTTTAGATAACAATTACGCTGGAAGTAGCAATGGTTTCCAATTGAACAATTACCCTGAATGTAACAATAGTTCACAATATAACAACTACGCTGGAAGTAACAAATGTTCCTAAGATAACAATTACTCTGGAAGTAACAATGATTCCTAAGATAACAAATACGCTGGAAGTAACAATAGTTCATAAGATAACCATTACGCCGGAAGTAACAATGGGTCTTTAGATTACAATTACGCTGGAAGTGACAATTGTTCTAAAGATGGAATTACACTAGAAGTTACAATGGTTCTTAAGATAACAATAACGATGGAAGTTACAATGGTTTCAAAGATAACAATGACGCTGGATGTAATAATTGTTACCAAGATAACAATTACGCTGGATGCAACAATGGTTCTTAAGATATCAATTACAATGGAAGTATCAATGGTTCCTAAGATAACAACTACACTGAAAGTAACAATGATTCCTTAGATAAAAATGACGCTTGAAGTAATAATGGTTCCTTAGATAACAACTACGCTGGAAGTAATAATTGTTCCCAAGATAACAATTACGCTGGAAGCATAAATGTTTCCCAATAAAACAATTACACTGGTTGCAACAATGGTTCCCAAAACTCTTGAAGTAACAATCTTTTCTAAGATAACAATTACGCTGGAAGTAACAATGGTTCTTAGGTAGCAACTACACTGGAAGTTACAATGGTTCTCAAGATTACAATTACGCTGAAGTAAAAATTGTTCTTAAGATTACAATTACACTGGAAGTAACAATGTTTCTTAAGATAACAATTACACCGGAAGTAACAATGGTTCTTAAGATAGCAATTACGATGAAATAACAATAGTTCTTAAGATAACAATTACGCTGGAAGTAACAATAGTTCTTGAGCTAACAATTACGCTAGAAGTAATAATGGTTTCCAATATAAAATTACGCTGGAAGTACAATGGTTTCCAATATGAAATTACGCTGGAAGTACAATGGTTTCCAATATAAAATTACGCTGGAAGTACAATGGTTTCCAGTATAAAATTACGCTGGAAGTACAATGGTTTCCAATATGAAATTACGCAGGAAGTACAATGGTTTCCAATATAAAATTACGCTGGAAGTTACAATGATGCTAAAGGTAACAGTTATGCGTTCATTTTTAAATAAACCACGCTTGCATTATATACCTGCCGCTTTCGTTTTCAAAAAGTTGTCTTCATCAACATCATCTATGATTGCTAAATGGGCACCACCATTGAGACCTGCACAGTGTGTCTTTATATGAAATAAATATAAAACATTTTAAGGGAATAGCAGGGTTGTTTGTTTATAAGATAAAACGTTTGCCGCTCACGCTATGGATTTCGGATGCGAATCCTATCTCGTCCAGATGAACCAGATCTCGAACAGATTGACCGGGTTGAATGTTAAAAGAGAACTCTCAGATTTTGTTCTAATCAGGAAAAAAAGAAAGATCGGAAGTGGTAAATAATCAAGCTTAATCAAATCAGTATAAATTTACTAACTGAATAAATCAAATTGATTTATGTTTCACTTAATTGAGGTTTAAAGGACACACGACAGAGCCTCGTTACCGCCAAAACAGTTTCAACGGAATTTTCTATCCGACCCTCAAACCTAAGATATTGTTAAAGATGTAACCCCAATATTGATTTTTGTTCTTTATTCTATAGTAAATAATAAAATTTTGAAGGCTTGTCATTCATAAAGAGATCCAAATGAAAGAGGTGAAACTTACATATTATTGTTTGCCAACACATATGATGAGAAAAGTAGGGATCATGTGTCATAAATGAAATTTTTGTCCTATTCAGTGTCTATACTATTGGGTTGACAAAGTGAAAGTAGACTTCCGAAATCATTTATTCATACCCCAATTTCCAAGCATCATCCCCCCCCCCCACAAAAAATTCGCAATTCAAACATGCTTTCAATATGTTCAAATTACATCAATAATGCCATTCAAATATAAAACACGAGAATTGAAATGAGAAAAAATGCATTTTTTAAAGAAGAAGAAACATAGACTATTTATAACCGCCATAATTTCACTACCCTACGGTAGCATTACTTGTTTCCAATGGTGGCACTATGCCTCGTAATAATGATATGTTCTCGTGCGAGGCAGACACTCTACCACTAGACAACCGCTGCAGTTTTGATAATTTGTTTCCTAGAATTATATTACTGTTGAATGTTACGCTAAACACATTATATTTTTTTTCCAGAAATTATATAAACTAGATGCTGTTAATGTCACAGTTGGTAAATATTTGATAAAAACTATAACTAAAGTATATGTAGTAAACAACGCACCTCTGCATCAGCCCATGACTTCGCTTCAGTAACAAATTTATAACAGGAGCAGCGAAATATTTCCCAGCCATTGTCTGTACACCATTGTGCTGGAATAATACAATTGAAAGGGAGTAGAATATCAGGAAAAAAGCTTTAAATGTTTAAAAAAATAAAATTATTAATAAAATGGATAAAATTTAAAGCACCGCATCATCATTAATAAATGATATCCGAATGGTTTAGTATGGTAAATCCACCGATAAAATTATATACATTCGAGTAGTAAACTTAAAATGAAATCTACATTCTAAAAAAAGACAGCACTTAAATACTGTTTAAAGTTTAAAGTATTCTTAATTAATGAATAATAATAAATAAATACACCCTTCAAAAGCTGAATAGTTCAGTTTAGGTTTCGCATATTGAAATACTTACTTTTTAAACAAGGTGAATTCGTTGCTTGCGGAAAAGAGTGCTATGCGCTGCCGTGTTTGAAAAGATATTTATGTTGCAGAAATAGCGTCACTTTAATTTATACATGCATTTTGACACATTTGGGAGGGCTGTTACTAATGTTTTTAAAACTAATTAATGTCATTTTATCAACTAAGGGCATGATAAACCTTCTGAAACTATTGGATGATAGATATACTTAACGCCAATAAATTTGAATATATTTTTATCCCAGATTTTGTATCATTTTTACTGGTTCATTTAATATTACGTCGATCGTAATTAATTTGTTAAGTTTGTGTTTTAAAGTGATGAAATAGTTGGAATAAAATTGAAATACAAACTAAAAAAGTGTTGTCTTGATTTATCATTCAAATCATATCCAAATTTATTATAACTGTGTTAAATATATATGGTGATATATGTACTAGTCATATACTGAACGGTACAGCTAACCTGCCACCATTGCATTCCCAATATATTCATAAAAATACTGAGAATCTTTATTAAAATTTGTGTACGACATTAACAGACAATTATGTATTGATTTTACTTAGCCCGATTGAAAACTTTTATACAATTTTTTATACGCATCTGGCTGGAACGAAATGTTATTCGGCACGCTTTGATACTTTTTGAGAAATATATAAAATGTTAGGTGGCGGGTTTACTGTACCGTTCAGTGTGCTACTGCTACATCTATACACATTTGTACTAACTTACATTCAACTGGTTCACACGTAGCTGGAGTTGTTGAGGATGTCCATGTACCACTGGCGTCACAGGCGAGACTTGTAGACCCGTTTCCAGTTATCACGCAAGGACTAGTACACGTGAGCGCAGCTGTTCCTTCATACGTTGTTATGCCTCCAGCAGCGACAAACGCACCATTATCCACACTAGTGGTTATTGTCCCACAATCTAAAAACGTAAACGTCAAAGATGTCAAAGATGTCAAAGATGATCCATTAGTTTAAACATTTATTTTTCTTCGATTGTGAAGTTCTTACAACTTAGGAAAATCGCGCTCGAAGTCTTCCTGGTTAGAACCAGTACTAAATAAATGCCGAAAAATGTCTTGCTCAATGACACCACACATAACCGTGGCGGAGGATCGAACCCACCACCCTCCGACCATGGGTTCGGTGATCTACCACTGGGCCACGCGCTCCACATTATGATCCATTAACGGACCTACTGAATGTAAATGGCGGGTATGCGTAGAGAAGTACACTATAAACATGTATATAGAACCTGATATATCCCCAATCAGGTCTATTAACGCCCAATAAAAAAAGCAGTTAATTATATGTCTGTCCCAAAATTCATAGCAATTGAACGCTTAGTAAACTATGACGTCATTCAAACTTTCACTGAAGTAACTGACCAATCAGCGTGCTCAAATATGCTGTTTTTTAACGGACCAATTCGGATTAGAGCTGGGTCTGTTCTATAGACTATGATTCGTGTACAACCTAACAGTTATTGTGCATTCCTGCTATGAAAAAAATTCTTTAGAATAGATTATACGTGGATTTTATTTTACCGTTGAAATCCTAGACCTTATATCATATAGAACAAACTTCAACTGTAGAGTGAAACCTGTAGTTATTACAATATTACCAAAAATGTTCCACCATGCACAGGATTCGACAACCACGTCAAATATGACGCAGCTCATTTTCTTTAAATCAACTGCCGTTAATTGAATTTTACTATGATTTGTGATATTTCAAAATGCTTCGTAACACAGAAGACAACTTGAGTAACACTTTTTTTAAGAAAATGAGTGAAGTCGGTACCTTTTACCATGGTACCAGGTAAAACAGGGAATCGTATGGCAATATTATTCGTGATGACATAATTCGTTACATTTAATATATTTGTAATTTTTTGCTAGAACCATTTCTATAGACAATGGTATTTACTGGTTTTAAAAGGGTTTTATATATCAGTTTTTTTTCATAAAATCGGCTCAACCATTTATTTTTTTCCAATAAACCATACCTATACATACACTCGTTGATGCCGCCTGTGAACTTTTACTTTTGAGGGTAGATTCCAAAAATGGAAAGAATGCATCAAAATTCAAGTCTCGGTCATGACATTTTGAGAGCAGAAAACGGAGATGGCACTATTAATGTATATAAGCTTTATTTGAAATCGGGTGAAATTTTCTGCATTAAAATTACCTATATGCAAGTGGTGCATTTTCCAAGTCCTTCAGTGTACATACCCATATATTTCGTAATAGTACCTTTTATATCACATGTATCTGAGGTAGCCGTCCACGTTCCGTTAGACAGGCACGTTATTTCACCAGTTCCAACGAGGTCATGACCTATATCGCACATTAAATTGGCGGTTGTTGTAACAGGCGGCTTTCCCACCACAAAGTCATCTACGACAAAATCTCCATCACTGACTACTGGCAGAGCTCCACATTCTGGAATAAAGTAGTTTAAGACTATTTCTAAGCATCACAAAAGTTGCAAAAATAATGAAAAATAAGACAATAACAGGAGTCGTAATATTTAAATGACATTGACACCAAATCTGCATTTATATATATATCTAATGTACATGCACGCAATCACATCCCATAAATACATCATTTAAGAAAGTTATATATCTTACTATGACCATACTATACGGAGGCGTTAATAATACATATTTATAATAACTGTACAATGTGTTGGGGTCCATCGTGGCAATGTGCTGTAAAACACTGCCCCGTTAAGGTTGAATGTTCGAGTTCCGCTCGTTCAAAAGAAACTTTATGTGAGAAAGTTTGTCAGTTACTTGTTCAAGCTTAAAACTTGTGTGGTCATTTAAATGGGTATTGCGTTCAAGTTATCGTTTAGAGAACTTGAACTATTTGAGTTTAGATAAATCTCAGATTGAAATGTTTAGCGAAACCGACCCTAGAACATAACCTTATTCAGTAGAACTTGGAAACATACAGTTCAATGTTATTTGCACAAACATGAGTATATTTTCAATTAAATAATATAATTATTATGTATATAAATCAGCTGTTTGAATTGAAAGCATTATGCCTTTGTTTAAATGTTTTTATACAAATTACAGTAATTCATTTAAAACGTCAATCAATTAGGCAAACTCGGACGATGATCAAAGTATATAGGCACGTACTAAATTCTTAATAGTTAATAGAACGGGTATATATGTCTCATCACGAGATACATATATATGTGTTTATATCTTTAGTTGAGTCTCATCAACATACATAGATATGTAAAATATCAATATATACAGCACATTAAATGTATTGCCACTCCATATTGTAGTTATAAGAGACTATCACAGTTGTACAATACAATCATAAAGAACACTGTATATGCAACATATAATTACATAGGTAAAACTAAAGAAACCTTGCTAATCAATAATTAAAAACTGCCATAAGATAATGATAAGACAGGAATGTATGAAGGAATGTATCCCCACATGTAAAGTCTCAATAACTGGTAGGTTGACCAGCTTTTTTTTAAAGGCGGTACAGTAACATCCCATTACTTTTTTAAAAAAAGAAGTCAATACGCGAATCTGTTAAAATACTAGAAAAGTCACATTTAAACACCAGTATATAGATCTGACACAAGAACATGAGAAAACATTTGCTAGCTATTAAATTTATCTAACAAACAAGTATGTTAACGCTATTCGCACGACTAATATATATATATTTTCTTACCAAACTACAATAACAATATCGCTCATGCATTATACTATAACTTTTCATCGAGGCACGGATGACTTGCCTCGCCCTGTAATAAGGTTCAAAATTATGTCGTTTTACCCCAAGTGTAATATATTTCAGCAATTTATTACCCATGCAATTACACTTAATGGCTTAATAACAATAAGCTCGTAAGATGTGGTAAACTTGAAGACTAATACGACGTTACTGACATGAACGTACGAGCCTATAACTCAGCGTTCTGTTTAATAAAGTGTGTCAAATCACAGAAGAAATAAATGCATGTACTCAGGGGTTGTGTTGTGTTTTTGTAACGTATGATTCAAGAATTTTACACTACAAATACAATATAATTTGAAGAACATCAGCTATGGCGTTTTTGGTTATGAAAGAAAACGTCATTTCGCGTTAAAACAGTTTTCTTTTCGAATCCAAAACACCAATCACAATATCAGAACAAAATAAGCATCTGTAAAGTTTTAGAATAAAAATAAAAGAGAACAAATAACCCACCACAGTTATAACCGTAATAGTCGGGGTCACAATCGCACGTGTATTTTGGTGAACACCGTCTACCATGTCGATATACAGGCCATACGATTTTGCAGGTGCCAGTTGTTTCGCATTCACCTGTTATATTGATGTATGTATAAATATTATCATACATTTCCTGTAAATCACCATCCCATGTGTTAATGGAAATAATCATGGAAATGATAATGGCAATGGAAATGGTAATGATAATGGAAATGGAAATAGAAATGGTAATGGAAATAGAAATGGAAATGAGAATGGAAATGGTAATGGAAATGGTAATGAAAATGAAAATGAAAATGATAATGGAAATGATAATGGAAATGAAAATTTTATATGGAAATGATAATGAAAATGATAATAGAAATGATAATGGAAATGATTATGAAAATGATAATGGAAATGATAATGGTAATGAAAATGAAAATGAAAATGAAATTGAAAATGAAAATGAAAATGAAATGAAAATGAAAATGAAAATGATAATGGAAATGAAAATTTTATTTGGAAATGATAATGAAAATGATAATAGAAATGATAATGGAAATGATAATGAAAATGATAATGGAAATGATAATGGTAATGGTAATGGAAATGATAATGGAAATGGAAATGGAAATGGAAATGGAAATGGAAATGGTAATGGTAATGGTAATAGTAATAGTAATGGAAATGGAAATGAAAATGGAAAGAAAATGGAAATGATAATGGAAAGGGTAATGAAAATGATAACAGAAATGATGATGGAAATGATTATGGAAATGAATATGGAAATGAAAATAATGATCATGATATTGTAACGATTAGTACCATTTTGATAATAATAAATTTTTATTTTCTGAGTATTTATATAAAGCACAAATATCAAAATGTCACTTATAAACTGATTGAATTGCAAACTGTTTTGCATACAAATTGAAATACTTACTAAAGTACTATTACGTAATTTGTTTGCAATTCGTTCTATAACGCACATACTTAGTATTTATATGATACGATAACTCATGTGAAGAAGTCGATCTTCCATAAGCCCCTTAAATATATGTACATCAGTATTTACTTATATTTGATATATAACATACATAAACAATATATACCTAAAGCTAAATGTATTGTCCAATGAACTTCTGAATAATAAGCTCTTGTAATAATCATCTAAAATAAACTTAAGCGGGCCGTTGTGAAGTGGATATAGTGTTTGGCGCTTACATCCGGGGTCGCAGGTTTTAACACAGATTTACCAGATAATCTCTCAAAAATAATACTGTCTTAGTATTGGTTGTAATAATTATAATAATAATAATGATGATAATAATAATGATGATATTAATAATAAAAATAATAGTAATAATAATAACGATGATATTAATATAAATAGTAATAATAATAAAAGTAATAATAATAATAATAATAATAATAATAATAATAATAATAATAATTATAATAATAATAATAATAATAATAATAATAATAATAATAATAATAATAATAATACATGTATCTTTACTTATATCACATTATGACATAATACTATTGAAATCAAGGTACAGGTCAAATTTTTAATATGTTTTTTATCAATAACATTTAAAACGTTAAATAATAATAATAATAATAATAATAATAATAATATTAACAAATCAAATGTATAAATACAACTATAGTTGTGACAAACGCTCAATTAATGCATGCATCTTAACATTCAAAACTTATTGTAAATCTGAATAGAACTAAAGCAGTATAAACTAATGAACTACTTACAATGGAAACATCTATTTTCGAATTCAGTATAGTTACACGAATCAATTTCAAAGTTGTCTGCCTGGGCACATACTAGATCTGGATCGCCGCAATTTCCTTGAACCGGGTCGCCCTATAGTTGATAAAGTTTAAGATATGTCAAACAGGACGCGAAGTATCCACAAGACAATGTCATCAAATAGCATAAACATTACCAATATATAGAATAACAATAATAAGAGAAAACCCATAGAAAATAAATGACAACATGGGCTATCGCCTTGGTACGGACAGTAGTAAAGCGCATAGAACCTGATCCTGTCACCCACTGTCGCCTGCCCCTTCTCATAAAACAAGACAGTGTAAATGAAAATAGCCTCGTCATATTACGCTCTTAGAACTACAGCAGTATCACGTAAAAAAACAAACAAGTAAATATACTGAACGAAATAGGTAACCCGCCACGTTTGTATTTCCAATAGCTTCATCAAAATATTGAGAAAGGTTATTATAATTTGTATACAACATTAAAAGACAATAAGTTCTTTTTTATTTAAGTCCAGATTTCAAGGAAATTGCTTTTATACATTTTGAGAAAGTGCATGAATAATCAGGTACATAAAATGTCAGATGGCCGGTTAGCTGTTCCGTACAGTATGTATTCACTCGATGACTTTGTATTAATAGCTCGTTTTGCGATTAAAAAGTATATTTATATCTTTCGGCACATTATATAAAATACAAAAAAATAATTCTAATTTCCTTAAGTGACACTTATTCCAATATTTCATAAAACGAATCACCTTTTTAATGCAGTTGGAAATAGGTAAAAACATTTCATTTTTGGTAATAATTTGTCTCGGTCAAGTCATTTCATGAGTGAGAAATGTTGATATTAATAATCATTTTCTGTATACTGTGCAAGAAAAAATTCAATAGTTTTAACTATTGGCCTCACTGAAAGTAAAAAATGAATATAATAAAGTTTAAAAACGATTAAATGTAACATTAAATGTAACAGCTACTCAATAGAAAGATGAACACTTAGGGATAGAGGACGAAAACAAATTCATGTAATGGATAGTCTGAAAATTCACACAAAATAAGAATATATTTTCATACACATTTGTTAGTACATAAAATGAGACAGTTGTATTAATAAGAACATTTGAAATTAAACAATTTCAAAATATGCTAAGCTAGTGGAAATTTGAATGTGCCAATATACAACTATTTAGAAATAGTGTGTACTTACAGATTCTTTCGTGCACCTTTGGAATTTTTCAGCAGCATGGACGAACGCCGCTGTGGCGAAAGCCTGAATGAAGAAAACATATTTAACTGCTAAATTACTGAGTGTTAAGTCTTGCTATGACTTTGTTAAATCGCCAAACTGTTTAGTTCACCACACCATTGATCATTAGTTGATATTACCCTCGATGCTAAAATTAGAAACAAAACAGATAATACTTCAAATGTGTTAATTGTTATAAAAAACATTTTTATAATCAACATTTTGATTGGCTAAGCCATAATACAGCGTTCATACTGATGTATTTATTTTCCCGCTGAAATAAAAACATATATATTGCACTTTGTAGCAGAGGTCAACATACTTTTAGTATCATATGCGCGATATAAAGTCAAGTAACTATTTATGCATAGTAATATGTCAGTAATGTAATTTACATTATCATATAACAATGATTTTACGGGATACGGATATCGGGTTTTTTTTTTAAAATCTATCGGAATGATTGTAACGAATGATAACTTTGAGTCGCTGAGTTTTTTTTAGGATGTTTTTTATACTGAAAGTACACAACATGAGGGGCAAAAGATGGTGAAAGTGATACTTTTGATTACAGTTTTTGGACATTTTAATTTTGAGTCTAGGATATTACTTTAAATATGATATAGGACATTTTGGTCCGCGTTATAATGTAAGTCTATGGAAAACACAATGGTAGTAGCTGACAATATGACACCATATTGTATAAATGCATTAATTACAACTGTTATAGCTAATTATCAGATAAAATTGCATACACTCCAGAAATAGTGAGTATTTTGATATTAATGTGTTTTATAAACCCCGCATTATCTTGCAAAAACTGGTATTTAATTGAAAACGCAGGACACATAAAATACATGCAACGTAAACAGTATTTGCGATATGTGATATAACCGACTCAAATTAAAGTCATTTTATTCACATGTTCATATATTTCGCATATAAGTTCGAAATCACAAAGCTAACATTTTAAACTCACTGACGCTCGTCTAAAAATAAACCTAGTTAAAACTTGACATGTTATCATGCTCGTGTCTACCGTCAAACTTAATCACCTGTCTTCTCTAAAATCTTTCTCTGACTGAATAAACAATTATCTTATCATTGGTCAGTTCATTGTTACTTCTCAATTGGTCAGTTTCTTAATTACGGATCTTAAAATCCCGCCCAAATCATATGACAAAACCTACTGTTAACTACACATCATGATAAACCTAAGGCTATTTATCTTCAGCAGCCTTAAAGTTTTTCTTATTAGCCTGTCATATGTACATTTAAGTGACATGGTTGACCTTGCTGACTACAAATAATTTTCTTCACATCTAAAACACAATTTAAGATTCGCATAATGTATAAAGATCTTAACTACCATAATATAACAGAAATAAACCTCGGCAAGGTCATTGCAGTTTTGCCTAATTCGAATGTACACAAGTTAAAAGTTTACACCAGGAGTGTGCAAATACCGTACTATCTTAGAATTTTATCAGGGACAGTGATTTTAACGAACACCGAGGTGATGAAAATGTATTTTTTTCATTACAGGAATGTATATCCACAATAACAATGCACGATCAATGGTAGGTTGACCTGCTTCTTTTTATAGAAAATGCAATTATACCCTAAGATTATTTCTATTCCGTGATTTTAACACTATTGATATCTTATTACTGTATATGCTTTAACATGTTTTAGTTAGATGATCTACTGATTTATCATCTGGTTTAAATTCTTGCTCTGTATTGCTTTATTATTAACCTGATATAGTATTATTTTACTAAATTTCAAATACATGTGTGTATATATGTGTGTGTGTGTGTGTGTGTGTGTGTGTGTGTGTGTGTGCAGGTAAATGCGTGTGTGTGAATGTATATTATGTATGCATGTATGCAGGTATGTATGAGAGGGTGTGTACTGTATATATATATATATATATATATATATATATATGTATGGGAATAACGGTTGTGTATGGCACGAGTATTGTATGTGTGGGTGCTGTTCATATGTATATGAAAGTGTGGGCAATCTGTATATCAATGTGTATGCATATGTGTATGTATACATGTATGTGTGTGTGTATAGGAGTGTGTGTATGCTTATGCTATATGCATGTAAGTTATAAAAGAAAAAAGAAAAAAAAATGTTAACATTTTATGTTTCTTTGTTACTGTCGGCAAATAGCTTTACAGCTAGTTTTTTATATTTGTAAATCCGACACAAAATAAAGTTTCTTGTATCTTGTATGCTATGACAGACGTTGCTCTACTCATATGCAGAAATAATTCGCAGCCCCTTTGAAACATTTGGAATATATTTCAAACCAAATTACATACTGGAAATCACTAAATGAGGGCAATTTCTGAGATCAGCGAACAAACGTTACATACAGTAAAACTGAAGCAGTCAGTCTTAAGCAGACTGTCAAGGGAATAAGTAAAAGTGGCCTTTTAATACAGGTTGTTGCTTAATACAGGTTAATTTACTCTGGAAGCATAGAAATGGGAAATAGAAAAAAATTAATATGGTTGCTTTAAGACAGGTGGCTGCTTAATAGAGGGGGCCGCTTACACAGGTTAAATGTATATAAAAGCATAACTGTTACAATATTATTCTCACTAACAGATGGTCCTTCGACGTACAGTTATAGTTGAATAACTAAGTTACTTAACTGTGAAGTAAAACATGACTGTGTCAGTGCCCCGAACCGAGGCATCTCGACAACTAGTGATACACCTGACACCTGTTAACAGCATAGTAACTGACTGTGACGTTTTTATTACTCTACAAATCATCTTTCTTCTGTCGATTTCTTCGTTGTATTAAAATGAAATGCTCATATGTAGTTATGGTAAAAAGTTGATTCATATATACCAACCTATGACTTCTAATAGCCAAGGTAACTATTATGTATGCTATGTCAGTGTCTCTTATTTGGTTTTGTACTTTGAAACTGCCAACCGAGTACTACTGTGTCTAATAAAAAAAAACAAGTCATTTTTTTCCATTTGATCGTGCTTACCTACCGATTTTATTATATCAACAACATAAATTATCAGATTGTATGAAAATGCAAAATGATCGCATTTTATTTCATAAGAATAATTATGTTGAAGTGATCTATTCTATTTGAGCGTATGACAATACAAGTACGCAGCATTAAACTACTCAGTGCTACAGCAGTATAGCATTTGAAGTGATCTATTCTATTTGAGCATATGACAATACAAGTACGCAGCATTAAACTACTCAGTGCTACAGCAGTATAGCATTTGAAGTGATATATTCTATTTGAGCGTACGACAATACAAGTACGCAGCATTAAACTACTCAGTGCCACAGCAGTATAGAATTTGAAGTGATCATCTATGTTTAAAAATGTAACTGTCTTAATTCCATTTCAAATTACAAAATGTTTTGCATCATAGCATGTTTTAAGCAGATGCTACTTTAGAAGTCAATTTTGTTTTTTATTCTTTAAAACGCTCACGAGTTGGTTGGTACAGTTAATAACTTGAAAGTTGACATTTGGGCTAATGTCACTCATTTAATATTTCTTGCTGTGAATATATATCACATTTTTAAATAACAAACAATTTACACTTCGTTTGTTGTGTTGGGATGAATCTCGTTATTGTAAGCAAAAACACGTTTCTGTATGAAATGAACTCGAGGTTCAAGTCCTGGTGCAGATCATGACATTCTTACCAAGTTGTACAAACTAATAACATTCATTATGTTAGTCAAATATATAATGTAATTGCTACTGTGTAATTGATAAAGTAAATGCATTGCCGTAATGTGTTCAAACATCGTACACAAACTAACAGAAAGCACAGTTCCTTTTCGATATATATTTATTCTATATTATTACATATTTCATTTAAACTGTAATGGTCAATACTTAAACACGACATACGTTTAAACACCCTCAACCCACCCATCCCCGGCCTCTCAAATCCAACCTCACGACGTCCCAGACCTGACTTCATCTCCATCCCAGACTTAATGGTTCCCTAAGATAAGATACACATTACGACAAATTCATTTAATCGGGGATCGAACTCTTTTTAAATCAATGAATTGCCGACATAGCTTTTGTTTGCGACTGGTCATAAACACAGCATGACGTGCCTCTGTTTCTTATCATTTAAACACGTCCGTGTGCATTATTTATCATAGTCTAAGCAGTTTTGACACAGCGGGAAACCGCCGCAGGCACCTCATGGCATGCTGTGTTCGACATACGCAAGTCTTAATCTCTTAAAAAGGGGGTACAGGTAATAGGTACAGTATGTAATATGTAATATTTAAATAAATTTAGCTTTTATTCATCTTGTTAATCATGTGCATTGTATAAAAAATGATATAAATATTTACCGGATATAAATTGCTTTTAAATGAATATTGTTTCTTTTCGTCAGAACGCCATTTGAGTAAAGTATCGAAATTTTGATAATTTAAAATTTAATAGCTTAATTTCATTTATTAGATAAACACTTAATAAATGTATTGGCGATGAATTGCTTTTAAATGAAAGTGATATGTAATCTTTAAATAATTTTATTTCAGAGCCATTGCGCACTGTGTGGCTTTGGATCGTTTCAAAGAAAAGTATTAAAGATATCATGTCACGACGGTTTTAAACACATCTAATTGTTAAACCGTTACTTGGTAAACAACAAAATTATAATAGAAATTTATTTTTCAAATGTATAAATGAATATTTGCATAATGGGTGCACTGCCTATAAAAACTATAGTTCTACGTAAAAATTCTATTCTTATTATTTGCAAAACACTTTAACACTAACTTAGGTTCGGGACCGGTAGCACGTCTGACTATCAATCCAGGGGTTATGATTTCTAACTCCACCCTGTCAGAGTCTCCGTGATGTTTGATATACGAGGTTGCTTAATATTGTCATTCGTCAATCCAGGGGTTAGGTTAACGTATAACCTGTAAGCCCTTGATGGCATAACAATGACACTAATTAGCAAACCAACCAATCAAACACTACCGTAGTTCTTTTTTGTTAAAATGTTTAATTGAGTAGCTTTAATTTTGTTCCACCCTTAACAAGTTCAGACATTGATTCAAATAGTTATTAATGAAATGCTATTTTGCCACCCTAAATTTGATATTAGTCTGCGGTAAGCCACAGCGGAAAAGTTAATCAGTAGCAACGTGTTTCAGCAATGGAACTGAGGCTTATCACTCTACTGTAAAAGTACTTGTTAAACCGTGTTTTGGGAGTATTATGATACCCTTTATGGTCTTATAAGATGGACTTGTAATACCTGTGTCAGCGCACTTCAGTACCTCAGTCAGTATGTAGTCAGTACGTAGTAAGACCGTTTAAAGGGGTATTAAAATACCCTTGACGGTCTCATAAGATTGACTAGTAATATCTGTGTCAGCGCACTTCAGTACCTCAGTCATTATGTAGTCAGTACGTAGTAAGACCGTGTTAAGGGGTATTAAAATACCCTTGACGGTCTTATAAGATGGACTAGTAATACCTGTGTCAGCGCACTTCAGTACCTCAGTCAGTATGTAGTCAGTACGTAGTAAGACCGTGTTAAGGGGTATTAAAATACCCTTGATGGTCTTTATAAGATGGACTAGTAATATCTGTGTCAGCACACTTCAGTACCTCAGTCAGTATGTAGACAGGACGTAGGAAAAACCGTGTCAGTATGTAGTCAGTACGTAGTAAGACCGTGTTAGATATATTTTTTATGGATTTAACGCCATTTTTGACATTTCAGATTATATATGGCATGTCAGTTTTAATGACGGAGGACTGAATAGATTGATTGATTGAATATTTAGCGTCATTTTTATGCCATCGACGGCTATCAGACGATCAATTAACCTAACCACTGTTTCCTTGGATCCTAAAAGGTTAACCAATACTCTAACACACCCCAACTCACGACCCCTGGATTGATAGTCAGACGCGTAACCGACAGAGCTAATCGGGCCAGGCTAATGGTGGAGGAAGACATCAGAATCAATCTGAGAAGAACCACTGTCCTTCCGCAAGTAACTGGCAAACATTCTCACATACATATTTTGGAGCGAACGGGACTTGAACCTATAACCTTAGCGATGAGAGGTAATTGGTATTGAGTCAGCACCTTAGACCACTCGGGCCCCTTTGAATATCTGGGTATATATAAAATGGAATTCTTATATGAAACATTACCCCATTTATGAATCATATTGCCTATTGCACAGTAAATGGGCCAAATAGGTTAGCATCAAAGTAAAAAAATAAAGTTTAAGCTATTCATTTGTTGTTTTTTTTTGATAAGTTTATGTTTCAAGAATGTAAAACAATCGAAGAAGAGATAACGAAGGGGACGGACGTTACAGCATCATGATTTATGTTAATATATGTGCTTGTTTTCCATATCTTTAAAAAGGGACAAATGTATTCATCTGGGGTATTTGTATCAATATATAAGCATAATTTTCAAAAGATTTGCCTTAATGTATTTCTTTTGTTGTTATGTAGATCTTATTCATTAAAATGAATATAAGCATAATTTATCCGTTTTTAAAAATAAGGTTTTCCATGTTTAACCTATATAAAATTAACATTAAAATAACGATCCGACATAAACATAACATACTATGAACATTTATAACCGTTACAGTCTTTTTATACCGATTTTAATAAATAGCATATACATAACCCAGGAGCTCAGGAGACGGACGTTACATTATATGGGGACGGACGTTACATTTAATTTAAACATTATTTACTTTTTTTGAGTTCATAATATTGCTGTTGTTGTAAAAGAAATGTTGCTTCTAATAATTTTAGAGAAAATATGCAATTTTGAAAGTTTTATGTTGAAATTTGTTCAAAAATGCTCAATCGTGATTTTGTCACACATTCATTGAAATTATTCCATTTGAATTTGTTATACTAATACACAAATTACATGGCCCGGGGACGGACGTTACATTAAAAACTATGAGCTGCTAGTAAAACTACATTTTAAGGAAAAACTTTAAATTTTATACTTCAAAACTAATATATAAATATGAGGATATATATAAATACAAATCATGAAACCAGCACAACTTAACTCCCAGTTTTCAGTGCACATTATGATTGTCAGCTTCTTAATAGGGCCAAAGGGAAGTAGTTTTGGAGCAAGGCATTCTCAGACATAGTCTCAGACACATTCTTACATAATGTGACAATACTGACTCAGACATTTACATTGTCAGACAGTTATATTATAACTATCAGACGCAGCGGAAAATATATCTAACCGAGAAACAGTGATTATATATCATAATGATTACAATTCTCAGACATGTATTGTAATTTCAAAATTACACAATATTGTAATTTTCAGACACAGTGACATTGTTGTTTTCAAAAGTTATAATAGTGATAAGCGGGGGTGGTAGTCTAATGGATAGAGTGTTGGCCGCTCACGCCAGAGAGGTTGCGAGTTTGAACCCCCGGTCGACCTGATGCCTCTCATAAAACAACACTACTGGTTCTACCCAGGAAGCGGACCCGAGAGCTGTTCATATAAACTCTGAGCTTTCATCGCAATCGAGCTAAAAATAAGTTAGTATAAACTAAATGTGATAATATAATTCTCGGACACCGTGGTAATAACATTTTCAGACCTGGTGAAAATGTTTTTATGCTTTGTATTTGCATATTCTTTAAATTATGTGTACAAAATAATACAGAGAATCCCTGCAGCAATGTCTTATGAAGCTTTCACCCAAAACGATGATAACAGACACACCGGTCATGAACCAGAGATCAAACCCGAAGCCCATGAATCACGAGTCTGACATCGTATCATGTAGTCTGACATTGCAAAAGCAAGCATGATTGAATTTTAAAATAGTTAAATTATCCTTAGCTTGGTAAGGAAAACAAAACTAATTTTAGCGGCCAGTGTTGATGCGGACCCAGGCCAGCCTGCACATTCATGCTGTGCTATCAGGGTTTATGCTGTTTGCTACTCAGTCAATAAATTATCAAAAAACACTATTTAAACCAGGAATGGAATTTAAGGAAGAATGCTCTGTTACATATATATATAAATAATTGTCTAAGAGAGAATTATAAATAACAGATTTAAATAAAAAGCTTATTTAGCTGAACTATTTATCTTTGACAGCATTATTTTTCAATGCTTTTTATAGCTCTTTTCTTATTATTTGTTGTTGTCTTACATAACTGGCACTGTTGTTTGGTTAATCAAATTGTAAATTTTACCTGTAACTAACCAATTAGATATATGATGATTACCTATTCTACCAGTTCCCTGGACAAATATGAATTTTTCACCTTTTAGGGACAGTGTCATATTGAATATAATGTATACAGGCATATTGCACAAAGTATATGCTACTGCCCAGCTACTGGCACCCTGCTGAGCTTTCATAATTCATCAACACCACATTCACACCATGTGGTAGAGAAATAACCTGCCACAGTGTGCATATTGTACCCTAATTAGTATAAATCACCCCAGGTTGTATGACGCCAGGGTTTTATGACAGGATGTATGTAATGTCACATAGTATTATGGCATTGTACTATTTTAAATATTTTCAATGAATTAGGGGATCAATATCAGTGGTAACTTACAAATAAAATATTATGTAACGTCCGTCCCCTTTTTGTTACGTCCGTCCCCTATTTTTGGAGTGACATTACACAATCAATTTAAGTGAAAAATCTTTTATTTTTTGTTTTAAAAAAACACTCTTACACAACTTTGTGCCTAATTACCAAAAATATTCATCATTCGTAATAAGTTCACACAAAAAAATTGAAAATGGTCAATATGTATATATATTTTTATTTTTTTTAGAAAGTATTCGTATCTTAGTAGCTGTTGCACTCTGCTAACACAAAATGATTTATACATTAAAAACATATGAAATTGATAGAATGTATGTGTATGGGGGACGGACGTTACGGGGACGGACATTACATATAAATTTTACACTTTATTTAATACACTTGGGCCAATTTTTAGATACATTATTTTTTGATAGTGCATTGATATGTATGACAGCAGATGAATGTATCATTCTATCTATCTTTTTTTGGAAGTGCCAGACGGACGGACGGTACAGTTTTTGGTGTCATGAATTGAATTTTTTTCACAAATACACTATCTTAACAGTAAAAACAAAACTCTGCTATTGAAAAACACACAATAGCAATGCATAACAAGGAAAATAAAATTCATTTAGTACGTTTTCATATATTTATGAATAAATAAAGGAACAAGGGTTTTAATTTATATGCCCCATCTATTCCCTCATACACAAGTTGAAAGAATAAACTACCAGATGGTGGTTGAAATTAAAATATATTAGAAACTTCATACTTTAAGGAATAATTATCATGTTTTAGCTTTCCATAGTTATGTCACACTAGTTTTGATTTTAAAAAAATACAGAGCGCTATTCAATAAAAGCTTATGAAATAAATTTCATTTTAATATACTCTTTTCTGAAGTTTTAGAAAGTAATACATTGGAATTGATATTTATATGACTTCGTTAATTTGCGAAATCCATAATGTTGCGTTTTTCAAAAAAAAGCTGGTCCGGTAAATATAAATAATGATACTTGCATTTTATGTACCTGACAATCAATCCAGGGTCATAAGTTCGAATCCCTGTCTGACCAAGTGGGGGAGTTGTCAGTTACTAATTGAGATGGGTGTGCTCGAGTACTGGTTAACCTTCTAAGATCACAGGAAAGATACATTATGTTAACTGATCGTCGTTAACGTCTCGATGTCCCCTTCTTTGAGTCACAGTAACATGAGTATTGCGCCAATAAAAAGTGCTGCGTTATTTGCTTTGATATATTTTGAAAGTGGTTCAAAGAAATTATGTTTTGTTTCAGAAATGTAAATCAAAGTATTGTATAAAATATACAGAGATGAGACTCCACTGGATCCACAGGAACTAAGTAATATTTGATGTAAGGAGGCGGATACATTTTTGTACAGGCATGGACTGCCTTTTGATGAATTAAAACACAAGTTGATCAACATACCAGTTAATGTGCAATTTAGGAACAAATACATTCATTCTCTGGAAAGAAACAACTTTTAAAAAAAATATGTGTTTAAAAAGAAGTTATAGTGAAATAGGCAGACACTGTTTTATATAGGCGCTATAGCAAAATCAGACTGTATAGTGAGACCTTTAAACACTGTTCAGAGTCATACGAATAACGCTTTGTATTAAAACATGTTGAAACAAACTTACTGATAATGTTGAATAAACGCATAACAAATGAATGTCACTTGCTCCCATTGTTTTATTTTTAACGAACGTATACCATTCAATAATAAAATATATGTACATACCGCGAAAATTAGTCCAGAAAGAGAAACGTAAGCCATTTTGATAACAGTAACCAGTTTAGCTAACAAATGAAGTGAACGTTATGTAATCACAACGTGAATCAGTGCAGTATACTTGGAGCATAACAACTTTTACGTCAAATTATATTCGCTGATTTACTACGATAACAAGTTTATACCAATACCGCCTCATTGTTCCGTCAGAATTTAGAAAATCTCTTGGTGTCAATTATTACAGCATTGATGTTTTAAAAATACTGCTTATTTATTGAGTTTATTGCGTCAATCATATGAAACTACATATCATGGGTCGGTATTAAAGTATAAAAAGTATAAAACGTCACAACCAGCCCTCCACAATCATATTTCAATAAAATCATACTCACATTTTGTTCCGATACTTTATTTGTACTTGGCAATTGTTCGTTAAAGGCTCATTAAACTTCCGAAAGTGTTCTTATTAGTTTTAATTTAAGAGCCCGTGTGGTTCCGGCTTAGAATAGAATCACTGCCGGTCTCTGCAGAGGGGTAGGAATCCTCCGAATGGATGTCATGTTCATTTTATCATTTTTGTCATGTTCACTATTGCAGTTAAATTACTAACCCCTGTGTGGTTTCAGGGAGCCATATGAGTGATGGCAAGAATAGGACCACTGTGGCTCATACATGTCGTAAGAAGCGACAATTTGAGTAATACGATAGCATATTTTGCTGAAATTATGCAGTTCTGCAGGTATCAAGGTTCTAGGTTCATTCTGCATATTCATTTGTTGGTGTATTTTTTTAAAAATTGTATGGAAATGTGTTGTTTTTGTACATGTAGAGTGAACCTGGAATCTTTCTTCCTGTTGGCGTCGAATAACCTATAATGTGTTGGTACGCCGTAAAACCCTATTCATTCATTTTAATTTAAGTCAGATTCACTCTCCCAGATGATAGAATACAGGTTTATTTGATCAATGAAAGATTTTGCAAACGAAAAAATAAATATAAAGTATATTATAAGTACATAATTTAAAACGTTTGTGTTCGTCTCTTTACGATAAACACCTTCGGCAGAAAACTGAGAGTTACGAAGCCTATTCGGAAACGTGTCGGTGATCAACTCACTTCAGAGAGAAACATAGTATTGGGAACTGTAGGGGATGCGGTTTAAAATTAAATAACCGCTTGTTGTAAGATAGTCTTTAAGAACATCCCTTTTACTCCCCTCAGTGTATTATAGAACTGGAAGCCATAAGCTAAAATTATTGCACGTACGCGACGAATCGTTCATATAGAATTAAAATTATATTTTTAATAACTGTACTAAACACACCAACCTTGGTAGTCTATTAATATTGACTGCAATAAAGTAATTTGTGACGTAAAAGCGCGTGCGATAATATGCCGCGTATTTGCAAGGGAGGATCCAGAGCAAGAGTTACTAGACCAAACTGGTATTCCGTACTCATTGTTTTTCAGTGCGTATAAATAATGTAGTGTGTGCTTAGTTCGATACAGTTTTATTGCAGACATCAATATATTAAAAAAAAGAAAACCCCAAATAGATACATTATATTAGTGAAGCCATAACTTTTCTAATCTTGTTATTGAACCCCTTATCTAACGATCTTAATCCGCTCACTACCACTGCAGTATTCATTTGCGTACTTCCGAACATTGACGGAGATACAGTCGGAAAATAACTGGGTCATTATGGAATTACAGATGTGTTATGTGTCGCTTTTTTAAAAACAGTCACTAAGGGGTATACAGGAATGGTTTTAGCAATACTATTAACATATTTAATTATAACCTTTTTTGTTATTAACAATAAGAGTGCATTTCGGAAGTTTAATGAGGTTTTAAGGTAAGTTTTACCCTGTAATAATTAGTATTGGTTTGAGACAATATTGATATGTAACAAAAACTCATTGTTGTTTGTTTGAGAATGTATTCATAGATGTAAAGATTTACTCAGTGTGGGAAAATAGGTAAAATTTAACATTAACTGTTTAAAAGGTAGTTTATGTCTAAACAAAGGCAGAGTCCTCCTTCGCCGAGTGGTCTAAGGTGCCGTCCGAAGATCACTTTCCTCTCACCTGTTTGGTCGTAGGTTCGAGTCCCGCTCGCTCAAAAAATGAGAAAGTTTCCAGTAACTTGCGGAAGGATATTGGTTTAACTCAGTCGGAGGTATTCCGTCACCAATAAACTAAATATGTCATATATAGCCTGAAATGTGTTGAAATGGTGTTAAACCCCATAAAAAATATAAACAAATGCATATTTTCCTAACTGTATATGATTGATCTGACGCGAGAGCAACTATCGCTCCACCAAATACTCAACTTTCATAATCGGCCACATATATTTATTATTATTTCGTCAACATGAGTTTAAATTTCATGTTTTGATATACAATCAAATGAACAAAATCATTAGACGTATTGTCAAAAGATTTCATTTTAATTCAGACAGACATAAGCGTGTAACAGCTGTCGGAGATGCACAACCCGCAAAGTCAAAACTCACAATTGTCTAAGTATATTATATTGTGCCCGTATGTCCGCCATTTGCAGCGATAAGGACTGATACCACTACCAGACAAAGTAGGTAGAGATAAAACTTTGGTTATCTTTTTCTTTTTTTCAGGGCTTTGTACTGCAGTGATTTATTTTTTCCAAGAATGAGTTAAATGGTAAACAGTTTAGAAATCACCACTGGAAATAATTTAATGCTGATACCAGCTTTCTGGACAATTCTGTGTCATTTCAGAATTGTTTGTCCGAACCGTATCGTGGGCGAATTGTTGACTTATTATGACTTTGGAATTGATAGGTCTCACAAAAGCATTTAATCTAAAAAAAAACAACAAACTTTTCAAGGGATGCTTTTTCCCCCATTTTTAATTGCATATCTTGAACCAATATAGAAAGCCCAGACACATGCTGCAGATTTTTTTCCCATAGAAATGTTACAACGGGACCCTATGGGAAATATAATAATGGTGTGAGACGATTAAGGCGGTACAAACCTTAATCCAATTATACCTTATGAGATTTGTTTACAAAACCACCTTAATAAGGCCTGGAATAACATGTCCAAAAATACTGTTTTAACGAATCGCTGCCAATGGTGCATCAACTATATTATAGTGTTGTGAATTTTGACTTAACAGCTTGTGCATTTCAAAATGTTTGCATTTGTTCATTAGATTATAGACTTAAATGAAATTATCAAACTCGTATTGAAGGAAACTAATGAATCCAGAAGACGATTATGAAAGTTAAGTAGTGTATGTACATTAACCCTTAACTCCATAGATACGCGTTTTCTCACACCAATCACAGGCCTTCGAAAACATTGCAGGAAGAGTTCAGATTGCTGGTAACAAGCAATCTGAACACTTCCTGCATTGTTTTCCACTCTTTCAGTTAATATAAACATAATTAACCTAATAATTTAAAAGCCTTCTATATTAGAGGTGTCCAAAGGCGTCTATATTAGAGGTGTCCAATGGTGTCTATATTAGAGGTGTCCAAAGGCGTCTATATTAGGTGTCCAAATGAATCTATATTAGAGGTGTCCAAAGGCGTCTATATTAGAGGTGTCCAAAGGCGTCTATATGAAGTAAAGGGTTAAATTTAAGTGTCTGCTAAACTTCCCAAACCGAGTTTGTCAAACATATAAAGAAGTGTCAGTTTAATGTCTAGAAGCGCGTATCGTCGACTTGCTTTGTTCCAATGGTTTTAAATGTGGTTACATTGTCACACAGTCATGGCCCGTTAATCAGTTTGATCAGTATGCATGCAAGTCACACTTTCTTGTTAACTCTGCGGTTACAATAAATTTAAATATTACATTTTCCAATGTAACACTATAGTTATATAATGATTTCTTATTTGTTTATCGATGCAGTTACTGCGAAGCACACCGACATGCTTCCTTGGTTTTTCGTCTTTACATTCTATTCGCTTTGTGAGGCATGAGAAATAAATAATGAAACACTTAATATGATGTTCATGCCGTCTATTTTATTATTCATGAATTTATACATGAATGAAATATAAATTAACAAGTAAATTTTATTTAAATAAAATCAGAGTTTGTAATAAACATTATTTCTTTAATTAAAGTGTTTCAATCTAAATATTATTTTATCAAGATTTGTTTAACAAACATCTTATTATTAAAAACATTATAACAATGATAGAAAATAACTAAACAGATAAATAGTGAAACGCTTATATGATGTTCATGCCGTCTATTGACATATCAAGCGTTTATATATAAAATCACGGGCGTTATCATGACTTGCAAAGATAACAGTTTTCTTTATTTGTATAATAAGAAGTGATATTAGCACTGACCAAACAGTTTTATCAAGAAAATTAAGAAACATGACACATATGGCAATTTATGATAAAATTGTGTTTTACTTAAGGTTGGATGTTACACTGCTCCTCTCACCTATATGGCCGATATTGTTTTTATCTTAGCAGAAAAAACTGCACATTTATATCAAACATCATATATAATGGATGTTCTGTTCAATGACTTATATCGTATTTTGTCAAGTAGTGTAAAATTCTTTAATTTATTTTTACCATTGAAACAGTTCCATCTTCTAGGGATCTGTTAAATATGTTAATATTGGGGCAAATTCTTCTGCACATTCCCTCAATATTCTAGCTGGTATCTGTTCTGGACCCGGGGCCTTACTGGGCTTGCACTAAAGAAGCAACTTGCTTACGCCCTCTGTAGTGACATTGATGTCATACATCTTGCCAGATCTGGGGAAAACGTGATTTATAGAGTATATCTTTAGTTCGAGTTTCAAAACGCTTTAATTTTGAACTATGTTGTTTATAATGTTTCATTGTACGCAGAGACATTTTATACAGGATTCGGGCGAGCTAGAGGGATAGATATGTGGGCGAGTTAGAGGGATAGATATTCGGGCGAGTTAGAGGGATAAATATTCGGGTGAGTTAGAGGGATAGATATTCGGGCGAGTTAGAGGGATAGATATTCGGGCGAGTTAGAGGGATAGATATTCGGGTGAGTTAGAGGGATAGATATTCGGGCGAGTTAGAGGGATAGATATTCGGGCGAATTAGAGGGATAGATATTCGGGCGAATTAGAGGGAAATATATTCGGGTGAGTTAGAGGGATAGATATTCGGGCGAATTAGAGGGATAGATATACGGGCGAGTTAGAGGGATAGATATGCGGGTGAGTTAGAGGGATAAATATTCGGGTGAGTTAGAGGGATAGATATTCGGGCGTGTTAGAGGGATAGATATTCGGACGAGTTAGAGGGATAGATATTCGGGTGAGTTAGAGGGATAGATATTCGGGCGAGTTAGAGGGATAGATATTCGATTGAGTTAGAGGGATAGATATTCGGGTGAGTTAGAGGGATAGATATTCGACTGAGTTAGATGGATAGATATCGGGTGAGTTAGAGGGATAGATATTCGGGTGAGTTAGAGGGATAGATATTCGATTGAGTTAGAGGGATAGATATCGGGTGAGTTAGTGGGATAGATATTCGGGTAAGTTAGAGGGATAGATATTCGATTGAGTTAGAGGGATAGATATCGGGTGAGTTAGAGGGATAGATATTCGGGTGAGTTAGAGGGATAGATATTCGGTTGAGTTAGAGAGATAAATATTCGATTGAGTTAGACGGAGTCTGTGGGCAGAAACACAGTATCTGAGTCAGTTTATATGCGACACAAACCTTGTTACTATGTTTCTCAAATGAAAATAATATGAAACGTTTCATATTACAATCATTTGCAATTCTTTATTTTATTATTTCCAAATGAGACGTTTCATATGATATGATTTACACATATAATTTTCGTATCGTATGAGACTCATATGTATGTGGTTTCATTGTACATGTAATGTAGAACAAACATCTGTCTAATACATGGACTGGTTTATTTGCTTGTCTGTGCGCGCATGTTACAAAACAAGTACGCATTTACGTTCATTAAAATGAAACACCAATAAACCTATTTCCTCAGCCTTTGGACAGAAACGCTTTTGTCTAATTATGTGGGTCATTAAAGATGTAAACAAAATACCTACGGAACAGATTATACATACAAACTTGTTGTTTCTGTTGCACTGTATGAGTGTACCAGGGGTGGTATTTACCAAGCATTCTTAAGAATATTCTTAGACTTGAACTCAAGAATGAATCTTAGAGACCGTTGTTTGAGATGAAAATTTGCAAGCATGTAGAGACACTTAATAAATAGTCTAATAAACTCTCACACTTATTATATTTGTCATAGGTAACTAAATATCTATGGTTGAACTTTTGATTTTCAAGCTTAAGTCTAAGAATATTTTCAAGAACGGTTGGTGAATACGACCCCTGGTGTCTGACGGCGTTAGTTAGTTTATGAAGTTTAAACATATTTTATTGCTTATGGTTCACAGAGTGAATATCACATGATAATACATGTGTATGTATACCACACGAAATGGTGAATATCACATGGTAATACATGTGTATGTATACCACACGAAATGGTGAATATCATATGGTAATACATGTGTATGTATACCACACGAAATGGTGAATATCACATGATAATACATGTGTTTTATACCACACGATATGGTGAATATCACATGATAATTCATGTGAAATGGTGAATATCACATAATAATACATGTGTATGTATACCACACAAAATGGCGAATATCACATGATAATACATGCGTATGTATACCACACGGAATGGTGAATATCACATGATAATACATATGTATGTATACCACACGAAATAGTGAATATCACATGATAATACATGCGTATTATACCACACGAAATGGTGAATATCACATGATAATACATGTGTATGTATACCACACGAAATGGTGAATATCACATGATAATACATGTGTATGTATACCACAGGAAATGGTGAATATCACATGATAATACATGTGTATGTATACCACACGAAATGGTGAATATCACATGATAATACATATGTATGTATACCACAGGAAATGTATACCACACGAAATGGTGAATATCACATGATAATACATGTGTATGTTAACCACAGGAAATGGTGAATATCACATGATAATACATGTGTATGTTTACCACACGAAATGAATTGAACAATAAGTAAATACAACTCCTAATAGAAGACACCAGCCAATGAAGTACTCTTTTCAGGACCAATTTTTTTAAGATGTGTCGTTTTTTAGTTACTTTTATTGAAAAGAGCTTACGTCATTTTCAACACATTTCAAGTTATATATGACATACCCAAGTTTTTTATGGAGCAAGACATCAGAATGAATCTTAGAAGACTACCATCCTTTCACAAGTAACTTTTTCACATACAGTTTAATAGACATATGAGCCGGGGGCCAAGGGAACCAGGCCAATATTTAGTTTCAGCATATACTTTGGAGCCTGAAAGTACATCCTCATACACTCTCTCCTCAGGTTGCACCCCCAATAATTGAAGCGCTCCCACATCCATGAGTTTGTGGAGTAAGCGGAAATCGAACCTAAGACCTTAATGGTAAGAGATAAATGATCTTGAGACGACACCTTTGATCACTCGGAGACAGAGGACACCTTATTAATGTGATCAAAGCATATAAATAAGCCTTAGACACACCTTATAATTACATTGATTAAAATGCATTACAGAGTGCGCATTATATTTTATATATTAATATATTGCACTAATGGATATTCAGTAATCACATTTGAAATAGTTGCTCATAAACCAAGGTGTGCAAAAGATCACAGGTGTCTTAATCGATGTGTGAATACAAATATAAAAGTATTGCATTTCTCTTCAACGTTTTACTGGTAGATTGCAATCTTTGTTATGATAACTCCCCAAAATATATTATTTTACACTTTACGTCTCGCTACACAACTACGCCTTTTTCCCACGGTAACATGATTTTAACGCTGAAAGAAATGGTTCTGATTTTTTTTTCAAAATGGTTCACAGTGGTTGTGGTGTCTTGTTACAGATGCGTAGAGCAAAAGATGGCATAGCATATACAGCAATAAGACATTACTTATGTAAAAAACCATAGGATTTAAGTATATGCATGTATTTATGAGCATTTGAGGACTTCTTTTTTTTTAAAAAAACCATAGGGTTTCACTGCACCCTTTTTCACTGCACCCTCTTTAAAAGTAAGCCCGTGTGGTTCCGGCTAAGAATAGAATCACTGTCAATCTCTGCAGAGGGGTAGGAATCCTCAGAATGGGTGTCATGTTCATTTTATCATTTTTTGTCATGTTCACTATTGTGGTTAAATTATCAACCCCTGTGTGGTTCCAGGGAATCATATGGGTGATGGCAAGAATAGGATCACTGTGGCTTATGCATATCGTAAGAAGCGACAAACTGAGTAATACGATGGAATTTACTGAAACTCTGAAGTTCTGCAGGTATCAGGGTTCTAGGTTCATTCTGCGTATTCATTTGTTGATGTATGTTTTTAATCTGTATGTTAATTTGTTGTTTTTGTTCATTTAGAGTGAACCTGGAATCTTCCTTCCTGTTGGCGTCGAATAACTTATAATGTGTTGGTATGCCGTAAAACCCTATTCATTCATTCATTCTTTAAAAGTAACAAGGTGATCAACCTACCTGATATTGTGAGTTTTATGTCGGTATACATTTACCTGTCAAAAAATAAAATACTATGTTGAGTGTTTTTACGTGGAAATCCTAGACCTTATCTTATATAGAACAAAGAACAAAGTTCAGCTTTGTAGTGAGACATTAAGTTTCATCTTTACAAGATATTGTTATGCCCGTCAGAATCATGATCACAAGAATTATATTGACTTTTGCAGATTGGATAAATGTCTACCTAGTTTTTATGTTTAATAGAACACATTAAACACTATAATAAATCATACTCGCTTCATATGTATCTTACATCAAAGGCAAATAATATAAGGACAAAATGTTACATTATTACTAACATTTTAGACAAAATCATTTTGTTGTCTTTTTCTTTGTTTTTAGCAGTAGATTGGTCAATTAATACCACTATGTGTATGTTAGCATTTCATTAATAAGTGTTGGCATTGTTTGTTACCTTCGTTGTTTAAATGGAAAACTCCTATCATATGCGCCTCTTTCTATTATATTTAACCCTTTACTTTATAAAGACGCCTTTGGACACCTCTAATATCGAAAACATTAATTCACCCCGTATCAGCAATGGGTGAATTATGGTTATATTAAAAGACAGAGTGGAAAACAGTGCAGGAAGTGTTCAGATTGCTCGGTACGAGCCTGCATATCCTGCACTTTTTTCAAAGGCCTTCTGTGATTGGTGCGGGAAAACGCGTATCTATGGAGTAAAGGGTTAATTTACTAGATATCTTGTTATTTGCATAATATACAATTGTATCCTCTGAAGTAAAAAAAAAATAATCACGGGGGGGGGGGGGGGGGGGGGGGGGGGGTGGGCTGGGCTAAAAAACTCGACAAGATGATGCTCTGTCGGCCGACTGATGAGTATTTATGTCGATTCAAATAAACTTTTTTTCTGAAAATGCACCAATCTAGTATTATTTTTGTCTATTATATTTACCCTTTTAACTAAAAAAATATATATGTAATTTTCGATCGCAATTTTTTAACACACTAGTCCGAAGGAAAAATGTCAAGTAAATCTAGATCTAAATTAATTCGAATGAAAGTGTATTCGAGTGTCACAAAATGGAATTCAAAGTAGGACAATAAAACAGAATCTGATATACGATTATATATTTTTTTCAATGAAAACACACGTATATAACCTTATGTTAACGTAAATGTAGCCAAGGAATTATATAGTATGGAGAAGAAAAGACAAATGCTTTAGATTTTGTGAACACTTGCGTATTCACGCAGAATATCGCAATGCCTCGTTTTCAATTCATCCTAGGAACAAAAATCAAAATTCTTACATTGTAGAATGAAATTCTCATCGAAAACAGAACTATTTCCTGATATGTGTTTTTAAAACTGTTGAAGTACTTTTGATTGCAAAATGTGTACACTGCAGCTAAAATAACGACACATTATAAGAAATTTTCCTTCAAACCTTAATATCTTTAATTTAAGATCATTTTATGTGACCGAAACATGTTTTAACATCTAAGATTATATACAACTTACATTTTATGTAAAAGAAAACAGTTACCTGTGAATTATGAATGATTTATTGCCAAATATGTAAGCCTTCGTGTACTATTTTATCAACATTTAGCCAGGAGATGCAAGTTGCCTATACTTTTATACAAGTCCGTGGTGTAGCTGACAAAAACGATCAAATAATAAATTATCTTATATTCTATGTCAATAATTACAACAAAGATAAATGAAGCTTTATATGTGGTATTAGAGGAAACAGCTACAATAAGCATTTTTCTAATATGCAGTTTAATGGTATGGATGATGTTGATAAATATGTATTCTTGTCACAAACGTTCCCAGAAAAGTAGCTAATGTATTGTAAAGGCTTATAGAAGAAGAAGAAGAAGAATAATATGTTATGATATAACCTTGTATGTATTATTTATATTTTGATGATGTTAAATTGAAAGCCTAATTTTATGTTTAATGATGTAACTACTTATTTATATAGGTGACTTATATAGGTCCACTGGGCCGGGTGTGTTGTTTAAAATTCTGTATCTGTATAGCATGTTACATGTACACATGTCATTATAATAAACTTACAGTTTAATACTTATAAGTATGCTACTTATGTCACAGACTGTATGCATCAAAGTATTACGTAAAAAGATAAAATAAATGTATTCACATTTGTGAATTCTAAATACATTAAGTTCTCTATCTGTATACTATTTTTTTTCACTTATTTATTTTACTTCGATTGTGAAACAAGTTATTACAACTTATGTACATCACGCTCCAAGTCTTCCTGAGCAGAGCATTTTACACGAATTAAGTATTTTATTATAGTGGCATGTGCATAATTTGTAACGAACACAACAATAGAACACAAAACAAATATAAAGAGCACCCGGCCCAATAATAAATATATGTACATGGTATGAATGGGTTGGGCTAAAATTTTTGATAGCATAATACGATATATATATATACACACACAGTCGAACAAAGTCTGCCACTCCAATCTGCATATTTGTTTATAATATAATATAATAAGCGCTTAATGATATCGTATATAATTATGTTCTATGATGTTTGTTTGATTTTATTGTCAAAACTTATATTAAATTAAGAATTTTCGCAGCAAAATACGTGACAATATTGATATTTATACTTGTGAACATTGGCGGAGATTGTGGGATAACAACCCGAGGGATGACGAATACAGAATGTGAACAAATAGTTTATGTGAGCGGTCCGATTTATTTGGAAATACATAGTTCTTTTTTTGTACTTTTTTTCCAAAGCAGTCAATTTGGGCTTTAAAGGACTGGCTTTAACAATATTACAAACATACTTGACTTCAATTGTTTTCCGTAGTTTAATGGGGCTCTAAGAAAACATTTTTTTTTCATGCTGGAAGAACCTTTGCCCCTGACACATTTCTGTAATAAAAATAGAAATTTGTTTAATCCAGAAGACAGATGTATTTCTTTATTAATGACAGTATATATGATGAAGGGTTATTTGTCTGCGTACTGTAATTTAATACACACAAAGGCGTTATGCAAGTATAAAACTAAATTGTAGGCGAATTCTGGATTGGATTAACGGATCAGATATCGGAGGGACAATGGAAATGGTATGATACGGACACTGTGGCAACCTTCTTGAATTTTAGTTCTGGACAACCCAATGGTGGCAGATCTAATAACTGTGGCATTCTGTGGCCCTCTAGAAATTATGCTTGGGCGGACAATTCCTGTACAGATACCTTTCAACCACTTTGTGAGAGATCGTAAGCTTTGATATAAGCTTAGTAGCATTATATATCGGTGACAATAGCTGGTTTCGATAATATTTACTATTTATTTCATCGACAGAACACCAAAGTGGTACTGTCACAAATGAATAAGCCACATGTGAGACAATTGAAGTAATTGTAAAGTTTGATTTATATTTTATAGTAACAAATTTCTGTGACACCTCATAATCGTCTATTCTGACGTCCGTTGGAAAAGTAACCAGACTGTAATGTCAAAAGACACTTAGCAGTGCTTTGTGTTGTTTGGAAAACTAACCTACCAGTATTATTAGAATATATTTAACAGTCTTCTGTCCGCGACGTTCATTATTTATTTTTAGAAGTTTGTGATCAATAAAATTAATTTTTTTTTCGGTAAAATGTACATATATTTCGTTTTCTTCTCCTAAATAGATTCTTCCAGGGACCATTAAAAGCATTACATGTACATCCTTTCGAAAAATATCCCAAGTTTACAACAGGGTTACTTTTCAAACAAACCTGTTTTATATTGTGTGCTTACAGGTATCACTACACAATTTAATTTTTTTCTTTGTTCTATATAATATAAGGTCTAGGATTTCCCTTGTAAAACGAATTCCAAATAGATTTGTTTTGTAAGTTTTTTGTTCTTAGCAATAATGTAAACCCACATAAAAATGCACAAAAACTTGTAGGTTGACCACGTTGTGCAGCGACACCCTGAGAAATTTTCAAAAAAGAAGTCCTCAAATGCTCATAAATACATGCATATGTTGAATCACTTTTTAACACCAGTGATGTCTTATTGCAGAGTATGCAATACGCTATACCAACTTTTGCTCTTTTCGAGATTGGGTAAAGCGTCGTTCCCGCCAAAACAGTTATCCCCCCCACAAAACAATAACAAATATGTAATATTTTTTTATTCCTTTATTCACGGTTAAAGCATGGATGTCAATCCAGGTGTCGTGAGTTTGAATCCCAATCCGGCCACATTCTCTTTGACAACTGGTGAACTTTTACTACGATATGAGTCTACCACTTTTGAATAAGTGGGAGTAGTCAGTAACGTGAGTCTAATATTGATTAACAAACCAAACAAATAAACAAGCCCGACCTATCTTTAAAGTATTATATTAACTGTGGTACGAAAAGCTGATAATCAGCATGTTTAAGAAACAACGGTCAACCAATTGGTGAGATACAAACAAAAGTTGGTACCATTGATGATGGTTGTCTCAACTCTGTTTGACTATTAATCGCGGATTTAAACTTTTTTTGCAAGTGAATCTCCGACCTGAAAGTCGGCTAGTTACCTGCTATTTCTCCTAATTTTGCTACTATGAGTGACGAAAACTAGTCCGCTTTTATATTGAGAAATAATGATAAGGATATTTTTATATTAGTTTATCTCTGAACACTGTCCCGACAGTTTATATATCAAATATGATTTGTAACAATTTTCGCCTTGTCAATTGCTCGTATATGTTTCATCGGCTATCTAGTGAATATAACATAAATGTTTTAAGTTATTTCGAAATCGTCTGAGAGCGGCGTTTCTTAAATTGTGTGTTTTATATTTTTAGGAGGGAAACTGAATCAGTTATTAGTTAGCTTTGGGATTGGACATACAAGAGAGATAACCTAAATTCGAAAATGAAAGTAAAACTTATCAAAATAATGAATGATTTCTGTTCATATATTTAACAATTTAATAATTGATGAAGAAATGTGATGATGAAATCAGCTGTTATTTACTTTTTACTATTTTTCTGGAAAAGATGTTTTCGATTTGAATTGCATTTTCATTTTTTTCAATAAAATACAATGGATTGAGTAATTATAAACCGTGCTTGATATGTTAAATGTCCATTTACTTTAAAGTATATCAGGAAAAAAATGCTATAAATGTCTTAAAAAATAAAATAACTATTAAAATGGATAAAAAGCATCTCATTATCATTAATAAATAAAATTAGAAACCTAGCAAAATCGATATCTAAATTGGAGTGGTAAACTTAAATTGAAATCCATTCTAAAAATAAACAGTATTTGATATTGCTTGAGTTATTCGGACTCTTTCTAAGATGAGACAATGTTTACTACGTGTAAGCCTGTATCAATGGCGGATTTACTCTTAAAAAATCAACGTACGCCCATTACTATAAACTCCTATATTTGATTAAAATCCACAATAATTCTACTAAAAAACATGTGAATCCGATAAAATTTTGTGCTGCGCCCCTCTAAACTGAAATACTGGATCCGCCCCTGTGCATTACGGATCAAATTGAAATCTAAATGAAGTCACGTTCCTCATTTCATACTTCACAAAATATGATGCACTTTTAAGTCTGTATTAGTCCAACATAGGCGCGTAGCCCAAGTATGCAAATCCCTTTTTAACATTCTATTTTGGCATGTTTAAATAGATATCCTTTTGGAAGTATGAAGTCTAAGAGTATATATAGGCATGATGTAATGGAAAAGTATGCTTTTAGCCAATATAAATTTTTGAAAAATCCTAATCAGTTCTCTTTAAGACGTATACTGACTAATATACTGTATAACTATGTATAATAAAAAGAGATTGCGACCGATGCATGTGCTTTTATACTTGTATGTTTATACATGTGTATTTATAAACTCGTCTAGCTGGTTGATGAACAATTTTAACTCTATTTTTAACGCATGTCATCACTTCTTCAAGATAGAATAAAATGAAACGAGTCATGTCATATAAAACTGGATACAGTGAATAAAAAAAATCCTCTTTGGCAATAATCATCATGTAGAGGGTAATTTTCTCGTTGCAGATATCAGTTTACAGTTATAATAATAATACTGATATTATTCTGAAAGTTTGTGTTTGATTTGTTTTACAAAGCGCACATTTTACGAAAAATGCAGGCTTGTAAATACTCCCACACTTGAACTGCATCAAATCATCATACATGACAAAGTTTGATCATTTTCCATAAAACATAAAAATCAAGATATGGCAATTTTTAGAAATCGGAGGTCGAAGATGGCTGTTACATCATATTTTACTATCTTCTGTTACTGTGTAAATAGAAAGTATAGTTGAAAAGTACCATATCATGTAACATTGGTGAAAGTGAAAGTATAGCTTTATAGTCAAACGATTTATGGTACTGTCTTAACAGACTCGAAGCTAAAGTCGCGGGTTCGAGACATAAGCTCTTTTATTTATAGGAAAATTTGCCAATAACTTGCGGAAAGTCGGTTAATCTACAAATATTCATTCTGGTGACTACCTAAACTTAGTCTAATAAAACTGCTGTTTGCCCTGTTAAGTCAGTAATATATTAATAATTTGTTAGAATATACACAAAAACATAATGGTATAAACTAGAAGAAACTCAATGCGACACACTAGCATGTCCTGCTGATAGAAAAGAGGATGTGAACGTTTTCACGGACAGTATTAGTTACAATCCTAGGTATAGGTATACAGAGCTGTAAACATTATGGGATAACATTGGGGATAGGAAATTTATCTACAATCCTAGGTATAGTTGTAAAGAGCTGTAAACATTATGGGATAACTAAATTTGACAAGAGGTTGCCACTAACGTGGTCATATTCCTCGCCACCTCGTTAACCCTTAGAGACACGAGTGAATGAAATAAGGTGAACGCATGGCACTGGTGTGATGTTCTAATATGCAAGTTATAACCCCAAAACAAAAGAAAAACTATCTGCGACGAACAGACCCAGCTAATTCGAATGACACATCGTCTTGGGCTTGTTAGCATTTTTGCCGAGTTATTTAAATATCAAATAACAACTAAAGAAAATAAGGTCCAGACAGAAGCGGATGGACGAAGCTGTTACCTTTTGAATAACGCACGTCAAACCCAGTTCAAAACAATAAAGGCAATTGCAATTTGTATGGTTTAAGACTTTTTGCTCATATTTTTATCAAATATATGTATATATATATTTTTTTTTCAATTGTGATTGGAATTTTAAATAACTTGGTACAAATGTTCACTAGGCAACTGAAACTGCTTTATTTGATTAAACGCTTGTTTAATATACACGTTCATATTCAATGGCTTGTACATTAAGGTATAAAACATAAAAAACATAAGTATTAATCTGAATAATTACAACGGTTTTAAAATGTTCAAATTACATGTACATAAAACCATTACATAAATTTCAAATAAAGATCAAAATAAACCAGACTGTTGTGCCTTTAAACAATGCATAGAAATCTCGGAAATAAAATGTTTTCAGATTCATTTGAAAACTTTCGGGTTTTAGCAATACTTTAAACACATTGAATTACAATCATTTTTGTTATTATCAAAAAGTGGGCATTTCGGAAGTTTAATCCACGGATCCACGATTACAGTTTAAAGGAACGCAACACAAAATCTGAACGGGCAAACATGTTTTTCTGTAGAAATATAGTGAATTTTGATAAAATACAGAAGTTTATGGGCGGGATGGGGACGAAAATCATGTTTTAAAAAGTAGATCCGCTATTTAAACAGGCTTGCACGTAGTTTCATCCAAGAAAGAGTCCGAGGACGCCAGGTAGTATTTAAGTACTGTCTATTTCTCGAATGGGGATTTCATTGCAAGTTTATCACTCCAATTTGAATATAGAATTTATCACGTTTTGGTTGATTTGCCATACAAAACCATTCGGATTTTATTTATTAATGGTAATGCGATGCTTTTTATCCGTTTTAAAAATATGTGTACATGTATTTTTAAAACATTTATAGCTTTTTTTCCTGATATAGTACCTTTAGACTTTATTTCAGGCGATTTCTGGATTGGATTAACGGATCAGATATCGGAGGGACAGTGGAAATGGTAAGATACGGATACTGTGGCAACCTTCTTCAATTTTGCCTCGGGAGAACCCAATAACGGTGATTCGGGAAATTGTGCCCATCTGTGGTTGGTAAAAAACTTCGTTTGGCCAGACGCCTATTGCACGTCGAAACTGAAACCACTCTGTGAACAAGCTTAAGCACCGATAGTAATATGGTAGCATAGCATAAATTTTGGTGAAATAACCTACCATTGTTGTTGGGAAATGTTTAACGGTCACATCATTGGCTTTCTGTCCTAGATGTTAACTACTCGTTTTGAGAAACTCCTTGGTGATTACCTATACAGTCAAACCTGTCAAGGGAAAGAACAAAAGTGGCCTTTTAAGTCAGGTTGTTGCTTAATACAGGTTAATTTGTTCTGAAAGCATAGATATGGGAAATAGCAAATATGGCTGCTTACACATGTTTGACTGTATGCATACAAAGTATATTGAGTTTAGTTTTCTTCTCCTAAATATTTTCTTTCAGGAACAAGCAAAAACATAGCATCCGTGTGAAGAGTATCGTGATTTAACAATTGTTTTTTCCCCAACACACCGGCTATACAAGGGTCGTGAGTTCGAATCCTCGCCCGGGTACAGTGTCCGTAATATTGATATGCGACATTGCGTCTTATTATCATTCATCTCTCATCGCTTTTTCAAGTGGGAAAGTTATCAGTTACTTGCGGAGATGAGGTGTGCCGCCAAGGATCCCAGTGGTTAGGTTAGCCCTCGATGTATAAAAATAACGCTAAATAATCAATATTCAATTCAATACAGTGTCTGCATACATGTTTAATGGTACAGAAAGAATCCCAAACCGGCCACATTCTCTGTGATAATTGGTCATGAACTTATGAAATCAAACCAATACAGATTCAATCCAGGCTAATCTTAAATTTATTTACGAGTTTAAGAAACAAAACCAACTTAGATGTGGTACAAAACGCTGACAATCAGCATGTCAAAGAAACAACAGTTAAAAGAAACTAGCGAGACATAAACAATACTTAGTTCCATTGATGTTTGTTGTCGCAACGCCTTTTGACTACCAATTACCGATTTAAACGTTTTTAGAAGTGAATCTCCTACCTGAAAGCGGGTTAGTAACTGGGTATTTATCTTGAATGTGTCACTATACGTGACGAAAACAAGTCCGCTTTCATATTGAGGAACAATGATAAAGATATTTCTATATTAGTTATTTATATCTCTGAACACTGTGCCGTGCCGATAGTCTATATGTTATATAAAATTTGTAACATTTTTAACTTGGTCAGCTGCTGACACGCAGTTATGGTCTAAATTAGTCAGACCGCCATAGACTGTATTCAAGATTGTAAGAGGAGTTGAGTTCATAAAAACGTGACGGACAAACTGACACACGGACACACGGACACACTGACAGACGGAGTGACTGAAACATACTGGCGGACGGACGGACGGACTGACACACGGACGTTCTCACGAATGGGCACTTAAGTGGCTTCTTTGCGTCAATCGTATACTTGTGTGGCTAAATTTTAGAAAATTTTAGCCGCGTAAAAGAAAAAAAGCCACATAAAAGCCGTTTTCAAGTGTCTAAAAACAGCAACATAATTATTTTTCAACTGCTTTTCAACTGTCCATAAAAATTACGAACCTTAAACCTTAGACACTTAACTACCCATTTGTGTGTACGGACATACTGACAAACGGACTTACTGAAACACGGACGTACTGACTGATGGAATGGCTGAAACACGGACAGACTGACTGACTGACTGACTGACTGACTGACTGACTGACTGACTGACTGACATACTGACTGACACACTGACATACTGATATACTGACATATTGACTTACACACTGACTTACTGACATACTGATATACTGACTGACACACTGCCATACTGACAGACGGATTGACTGACACAATGACATACTGACAGACACACCGACATACTGACGGACGGACTGACTGACACACTGATATACTGAGGACGGACTGACTGACACACTGACATACTGACGGACGGACGGAAGGACTGAACGACACACTGACATGCTGACGGACGGACTGACTGACGGTCAAACTGACTAACAGACTGACACACTGATATACTGATGGACAACAGATTGATTGGCACACTGACATACTGACTGACGGACTGACTGACTGACTGACACACTGACATACTGACGGACGCACTGACTGACTGACACACTGACATACAGACGGACGAACGGATTGACTGACACACTGACGGACGAAAATATTGACTGACACACTGACATACTGACGCGTTCTCACGAATGGGTATTTAAGTGGCTTCTTTGCGTCAATCGTATACTTGTGTGGCTAAATTTTAGAAAATTTTAGCCACGTAAAAGATAAAAAGCCATATAAAAACCTGTTTTTAAGTGTCTAGAAATAGCCACGTAATTATTTTTCAACTGCTTTACAACTGTCCATAAAAATTACTAACCCTAAACCTTAGACGCTTAACTACCACTTTGTGTGCCCGGACTAACTGACATACTGACGGACGGACTGACGGACGGACTGACTGAAACACTGACATGCTGACGGACAGGTGGACTGACTGACACAGTGACATACTAACGGACGGATTGACGGACAGACAATTCATACACTTTATAACTCCTTTTCGACGCCGGATGCATAAACATGCCATTACACTACTACTATTACTACTACTACTACTATTACTACTACTACTACTACTACTACTACTACTACTACTACTTCTACCACCACACTACTACTACTACTCCAAATGCAATACAACAATTACTACTACTACTACTATCACCACTCCATACCTACACACGTTATACCTCCTTTTCTTCGACGCCGGATACATAAACATACCATAACACTACTACTACTACTACTTCTACTACTACTTCTACTACTACTACTACTTCTACCACCACACTACTACTACTGCTATTACTACAACTACTACTATTTATATTACAAACACAGTGGCACTATTACTACTACTACTACTACTACTACTACTACTGCTACAACTACTACTACTACTAGGACTTCAACTTCTTCTACTACTACCACTACTACTACTACTACTACTAGCACTTCTACTTTTTCTATTACTACTACTACTACTACTACTATTTCTACTATTACTACTACTACTACTACTACTACTACTAACACTACTACTACTACAGCTGCTACTACCACTACTACTACTACTTATACTACACCACTACTACTGCTGCTGCTACTACTACTGCTTCTACAGCTACTGTTTCTACTACTACTACTACTTTTTATACTTATACTTGCACTACTACTACTATTATCAATAATTATAATGATAATAATAACTTAATAATAATATACATAACGCCTTTAAGAACGTGAATCTATTTTTATCCCAGATCTGCTTTCCTTTTATAGGTTCATGTATGTTGACCGCAATGGTTTTGTTAAATTTATGTTTTAAAGTGATGCAATTATTGGAATAAATTTAAAAAACAAACCAATACCAATATTTGCGTCTTTAAAGGCGTTAACTATATAACAGATATTTGTTTTACCTATCACAATGTTTATTTCATTAGCAGTCTATTGTATATAACATGATATATTCCGTTTAAGGCTTTTCCCCAATCGCCAGGAAAGGTACGTCTCTTTTACTATGTGCGCTCTATATTTTCAAGTTGGAAACAGAGTCAATCTTTTGGTAGATGTCGGATTTCACATACAAGGGAGATAACCTATATAAGAAAACCAAAGTATTACAAATACTGAATAATTTCTGTTTATTGATTAAATACTTATATCAATACCAAATTGATTAATAAATGTTAGAATCTGTCATCTTTTTTTCAGCAATAAATGTTTTCGATTCGTACTGTCTTTTTATTCTTCGAATAATAGCAACACACAAGTATAAATAAGTAAATTATGACCCTTGCTTGATATGTGGAATGTCTATAAACTTTTCACTTCATTTCAAGATTAAACATCGATGTTTCATTTAACAAATATAGTGGTGTATTGACTATTAATTTAAAAACAAATCAATTGTGAGCACGGCCCGATTAGGTCTGTCGGTATCGCGTCTGACTATCAATTCATGGGTCGTGAGCTCGAATTCCCGCTCAGTCATGGTCTCCGTGATGAAGGATATATATTGCGTCTCATTTTCATTCATCGTTTATCGCTGATTCTAGTGTGGGAAAATTATCAGCTACTTGCGGAGATGCGGTGTGCTAGAGTACTGGTTAACCGTGCAAAACTCCAGGTAAGAGTGGTTAGGTTGACTGATCGTCTGTTAGCCCTAAATGGCATAAAATGTTGCTAAATATTAAAAAAATAAACCCAAAAACAATCGAAAATATTTAAATACAAATCTGCTGTTACAATAAGTTCTGAAATACAACTATTCTGTAAGTAGAACTGGTAGTTAAAGTTGCGGTAGTTGAAAACGCCATGATTATTTTTGTAACATGGTAAAGCTAGTGACTTAGTGATCGGCCGGTCTGTGTCGCTGTCATAAAAAAGCATGTCTCTCACAGCTGAAGTAATGGTTCGAGGACAGGTCTGTCAGAGGGAGTTTACAAGATGTTTTCGGAAGGTCGGTAAATATTCATTCTGGGGACAACATTCACAAATACAGCCGCTGTTTGTCATGTATATTATGTAATGTGTTAATATATCATGAATACACAGACACTATATACTAGTATATTAAACACAATGAACACATTGTGCTGTATTGTATGCTTGTTAACTTCCTTTAAGAAAATAGCACCAATGATGCGCATTTTAAAATGACGTCAATATTATGTTGTTACGGTATTATATGCAATTTAGTTTGAAACAAAATGACTTCGTGGCACTTGAAAACGGAAAAGTGCGCGGAAAACCGCAGTTCCGTAATTTCAGCTCTTTTGTTAGGTTATGAACCAATTCAGACTGCGTAGCTGAATCTAATGTTTCAAGGACTCTTGTGTTTAAATGTGACAAATGTTTTCGAGATGTCTTCGAATCAGTCATTAAAAAGGACAAACGGGACGCCGATTTGATGACATGTGGGAATTAAAATGTGCTTTGCAGAATATTGTATCCAGTATAACATTTTCGATATATATAGACATATCTCTCATTGGTGTAAATGGTGGCAAAAATGTATAGACCATTGAGGAGAGTATTTTGAGAAGAAGTTACTCAGTAAATGGGATATGAATGTAAAATATTAAAAAAACTTTCTAATTTTCATATTCCTGAAACCCTGAAAAAAAAGAAGAAAACTATAATTAATTTATTAATGTTCAATTATAATATTGCCTGTTTTAATGTAAAAAAAGAAGATTTTTATAAGTTAACATTATAATATTAAATAAAATACATTAAATTATCCAAAAAAAGATGATATAAATGTATAAAAAAACTTGTCTTGTTTTATTAAATCATCCTAAGAAACAGACTATAGCTATAATTTGACCTAAGGCCGTAGGAAGGTGTTAATTGGAAAAAGCAAAATTCCTGAAACACCCACTTTTTTTTTTATCAGAATTTGAAAAGTGGGGGTTTCAGGAAGACACCAAAAATAGTGTCCTCAATTTAAGTATGAGTTACACACTATTTGAGTGTAAGTAAAATTACGGACTTAAGAATTTTCGTGAAACCTGGGCGCTGTAGCATAAGAATAACACATTACGTATTAGGAATTAAGAGATAAGAATGAACTTCTAGGCATTTTCTAATTAAAATATATTAAATAGAATTAAAGATTGTATCATTCATTTGGCATAACGCATTTATCATTTAGAACTAAGAAATAGAAATAAAGTATTAACACTATATCTATACACATTGTATGATATGATTATCAAGTATTTAGAATTGAGCATTTGGCATTAATGATTTTGAACTAATTATTTAGAATTCAGAGAGAGGAATTAAACATTAAGCATATTCAACTGAACATTTATAGTTCAGAATTAAACATATATAATTAAGAAATTTCGACCCCGTTGTCATTCTATATTAAAGTAGTGGGACCGTAATGGGCTATATTTCAAATCTTTTAAAGCCTTTTATTTTTATTAACAATATAATATATAATATCACTGACTTATTTCCAAATTTGTAGAAAGTTTTACCCTCTAAAAAAAATGGTTATCCGCATTTACTTTACCATATCCCATTTTCAAAAGGCCGCAAAAAAATTACAAAGTCCAAAATAGGTTAAATTGCTACAATTTCATTAATTTTCAATATTTTTTACATTTTTTAGTATCAGTGTATTCTAAAAGCATATGTTTTAAGAAAAAATAGAAGCATGCAACATTCAATTGAAAAAAAAAATCTAAAATGAATTTGTATTCTAGCGAACAGGAGAAAGCCATTTGAAAGCTTTGAATAATGTTGTTCTAATATAAAAGTGTAGAGAATCCATTGTACTATTGGGGCATTAATACTACATGACTAACTTTTATATATATACTATTCCACATATAATAACAAAAGATTAGGAAGTTTACAATCCGTTTTTTTCCCAATACTTTTTTTAATATGATAATGTCAAAATTTCATAATTGGCACTTCTATAGAAATAAATGTTTATGCTAAAGGTAATGTTAATGTTTAAGTCTTTATACAAAAACTATAATGACACATATTATTGAAATAAAGATGTTCACACATTATACAGAAATTGCATAAAAGCAATAATATCTACTTTTTATGTGAAAATTGAACCCCACCCACTCCCACCCCATTACATGGATTCATTCTCATACTTAAACACTTAAATTATTTATCTTACGAATAATGTCAATTTCAAAACAAACATAATATGACATAAACTATTAAATATTACTACTATGTAATAAATTTCACATTATAAGTATAACAGAATAGACCCCCCACCCCCCTTTCTCACTTGACACACACACTTCAAGTCATAAAGAGTCATTGTTTGAAATATATAGCCATCTTTGATATAACCTCATCTAATACTTTTTTGCTTTGGTGACCCTTGGTACAACATCGCCATCATTGGCAGGAAATCTGCCTCTCAGTCCATCCTCACCAGAATGTTTATAAATTGTTTTCATTTGGAGTGAAACTGTAGGATAGCAGCTCTTTTGGTGTCAACTATTTAAGGAGTTACCCAAGTGACTACGAATCGGCATTATGTGCACTGCAGCTGATATCGCACAGCAATTTCACAAGGATTTCCTGTTTATGTGAATGACTTGGAAACAGTTTCCTTAACACTGACAGGGAATAATTAATCCTGATACACACTTGGAAATTGCTCTGTATTGTTAGTGCGTAATATACCACTGGATAATAAAATCATCTTCCATTGTAAGCGACTAATATGACTTTAGATTTCTTTTCCAGTCATTTACAAAATTTCTGGATAGCTGTTTGAATGTAGACTGGTTTCACACTATTACCATTGACTCTCATGGTTCCAGAATTAGTCATTACTATTCCAGTAACCTTCTGATGGTATAGGTAATCCTGGTCTAACATAGGTGGCAAATGTTTATGAAGACTCGATGTAGATGTTATGTATGGCATCAGTCCACCACGTACTTCAAATACAGAATACAATATTGTTATTATTTTAGACTGCTTTGAGCTAATATTTTCAAGAATACTATTATTTTCTCATTATCATCTTCATATATCATTTCTTGTTCATCCTAATGTCCCAATATGACTGACCTCACTGTTGTAAACACAAATTCTCAAATACTCAAATTCAAACTCGGTAGTTTAGTGGATAGTGTTGGCAGCTCACACCAGAGATTGCGAGTTTGATCCCCAGCTCGACCCAGTGCCTCTAAAAAAGCAACACGCAGGACTGGTTATACTCGGGAAGCGGACTCGAGAGCGCTTGATAAAAGCTCAGAGCTTTCTTTGCAATCGAGCTAAAATAAGTTGGTATAAACCAATTCAATTCATTTAAGAGGGTTTGTAATAAACAGGTAGCCCGGAAGTTTTGTATTGATTGTTAAATATGAAACTAAACATCTACACAGATGTATCTGACTGCATTCTATAATAGAACATATGGCAGAGCGATAATGACAGATAATGGGTATCTAGTCCTGGTTTAACCATTGCATATCTAAAAAAAAACGATGACTATGTCACGTTAAAAACAGCGTAAAATTCAATGCAATTAATCAATTGAAAACTATTAAATACATACATGTTAAACTATCAAAGTCTTGATTGTGCCATTCAGCGTTTACTGCACAGAACATTGCACTTCTAGTCCGACAGGAAAACTTGGCTTACTCTGTGTGTTGACCTGACAGACCCCCAGACAGTAGCAAACCGACAGTGAATCGATGTCTTCAGTGTAACTGGATTACTGAAATCAACATACACAACATTCTAACTGCCATATATTGTATATTGTATCATTGTATCTACATGTATATAAAAACAATTCTTACTACTTGTTTACATTTTAGTTTTATGTATTTTGTTGATATGAGACAGTGTGTCTTTTTATCATTCATCTCTCTCCGCTGATTAATGTGGGAAAGTTATCAACTACTTTTGGAAATGGGTGTACTTGAGTTAAGCTTCCAGGATCCCGGAAAGAGTGGTTAGGTTAGCTGATCGTCTGTTTGGTCTCGATGGCATGGAAATGATATTCAATATATTCAATCATCAATCAAAGTCTAGCAAAAAATAAATATGTATATATTATATATGTATCTCAGCATTTTTTAAATTCTGGATAATTGAACAGTTTCATCGCAACCAATTGCTATCAGTTCTAATAAAAAAATCAACGTTATACAACAGACAGTCATCAATACTGTCTTACCTGACCTAGCTTGTGTTGGCTGCAAAACAGGGCATTCTTTTAGATCTTTGATGGTGTGTTTTTGCCATAGGCAACTCTGTAGACATGTCAATAGTCACTGTTCTGACGCACAACATACACATATTCGCCTAATCCTTTCTATTTTTTTCCCCAGCAATGCTGTCATAAGTAGCTGGTACAGCGCTAAGTCTGCACAATTGACAACGTTTTAGGTTTGACAACAAAACTTCGAACACAACCAATTTTCGATCACTTTTTTCCAACGCGTTTCGTCGATTCTTCATTTTATATTGGTACACTGGCTCTGACACATTACAAGCAGTCTGATTGCTTTATGTGTGATCAATATTTCCACCAATCGAAGGAGACTTCGCCAATTTTTTTCTTTTTATTCGAACAAAAACATCTTCGACGATCGTAAAAATCCATTTTTCTTCACAACCGGAAGTGAGCAAATATCGTTTTTTTTTGTTTGTTTTTTAATTTAACGTTAATGACGATAAAATGATATTAAAAGCAATGAAACAAAACAGGATATGGGATTTATTGTTATGAAATAAAAAAATATCTAGTATACATTATGTATTTTATAAGTTTATTCTGATCTATACCGAGATGCTCCGAAATCGTTACGGAGGACACCGACATCGCACTAAAGTTAACGAGCCAATTACGGTCACACTACCTTAAACGTGTTTTATGCCAGATAGATAAACGTCTGATATCTTATCAGAACATCCTTGTCGCTAAATCGCTTCGCGTACGTTGTATAAAATATTGCGGTTGTTCGTAATGTCGGTGTCAATACGTGTAGGCCTGTTCTATGTATTGGCTGTAGCCATATGCTTTGGTATGTATTTCGTTATATTTCCTATATAGTTTTTTAATTTGAATTCATTCGTTCTTTTCAATGATTATATGGATATTTTTTTCTATGTGTTAATTTCATTTTTATGCACACGCCACGTCCTCCAACCCGTTCGTTGGTCCGTCCGTCAAATTGGTTTCGATAGATACATTCTGATAGGGTTTGTGTATCTAACATTATCCTATGACTGCTATGATGAATTTATATATTTTGAAATAAGCCAAATTTAATTAACAGAAAATTATAATTTTCATGAACAGTTGATGCACTTTCTGTAAATCAAAATGACAGCTATTTTATAAACAGTTGGGAAATAGCTCTTTTATAAACAGTTGGGAGATAGCTATTTTATAAACAGTTGGGAAATAGCTATTTTATAAACAGTTGGGAGATAGCTATTTTATAAACATTTGGGAAATAGCTCTTTTATAAACAGTTGGGAGATAGCTCTTTTATAAACAGTTGGGAAATAGCTCTTTTATAAACAGTTGGGAGATAGCTCTTTTATAAACAGTTGGGAGATAGCTCTTTTATAAACAGTTGGGAAATAGCTATTTTATAAACATTTGGGAAATAGCTCTTTTATAAACAGTTGGGAGAATATTTTACATGCTTTAGGCATTGGGAAGAAAAAAACCCCGTAAAATATGGGTTAAACTCAACAAAAACTTAGGATCTTACAAAAGTGTAATAGGTTATATTATTGATACCATCGTGTTTTATGTGTACCATATAATATGATACCATGGTTTTTGTCGTCATATAATGGTATAATTAACGCTACACATAGAAACATGAGACTTTCAATGGTATTTGGTTTGAAGCCTAAACACACAAGCTAAAGTACTATGTTGGTCAACGTCAGTCAAATTTTACGGGAGTTGAGACTCTTTTCGGCTTAGTTATTTGACAAAAAGTATTAGCGCATAGCGGTGGCATCCATGTCATATGGACACATTTGTAGCGATAAAAAACACAAAATAGTTAAAACATTGCCTAGCAACATATTATAGCGATAGAAAATGTGTAACACATACTCATACTCCCTTCCTCCACCGAACTTCATTATGGAAATTAAAAAAAAGAAGCTAAAAGTATAATGTGAACTTGCATACGGGACTTTGAATATTCTCATCAGTTACGATGTACAGGATCGTCTTTGAATCTGCATAAAATATATCAATTGTATTTTTATACTGTTTCCTAAGCCTCAGTTGAGAGGAGCGACATAGGTTTTAATCACCGTACCACGAACAATTTTGGAACTGTTTTTGTGACTGAAGTTTTTTTATCAGTTATTTTATTTTGTATCAATCAAAGTTCATTTTACTAAAAAATTCCTTCATAATTTATATTCATTCTTTATTTTCAGATGTAATACAAGCCCGATGTCCGAATGGTTGGATAGTGTACGAGGACTCGTGTTACCTATATTTGCACGAACATGTCCATTTCATTGAAGCTGAGGTAAGTCATAGTAAGTCGTATTGTATTGTACATTAAGGTAGGATATATTGTGTCAATCAGATGACACGGTGACATTTTCTATTATTTATATATATATAAATCTGTCCTTTATGCAGCATGTGAGTAGTCATGAATCCTTAACTGGATCCTACTTATATAAAGCTATTAGTTCATGTATGTAAATTGTCCGTCTAGTCGAGATGTATTGCATGTAAATCCATAGTATAAAAGTCATGGTCGACACCAAATTTATTGATTTGGCAGAGGCCTTTATATTGTGTCTATGGTTTGCATTGTAGCTAGGCGCACTCGCCGTAGTCTGGTCTGTACATTTATGTCTTGGTTATTCACAAATAATTATCTCCATATATATATCATGCGTCGTGAATGGGAATCTGAATTAACAGAATGCTACCACCTCGATAAGGTATATATCATTAGTTCGCTATACAATTTATAAATGCATAGCATTTTTTAAAATTTAAAAGGCAACAAACATTCTCTTAAACATAGTTTTAGTATGGCTTATATAACTTGGAAACATTTAAACAATTTATAATGGACACACATTTTGTATATGTTATATGCAAAACCATTCATATGTCCGTATGTATGATAAAATAATTAATTCATATACGATGTTTTCCCCCCAATTTATATGGGATATAGTTTTTTGTTATTGATTATAATAATAATAATAACGATAATGATAACTTTTATTACTACTACTACTAATACTGCTGCTGCTGCTACTACTACTACTACTACTACTACTTCTACTACTATTACTAATACTACTACTTCTACTACTACTACTACTACTACTACTACTACTACTATTATTACTAGCCTTTACTAGTTAGTGTTAATAATAATACTAACAATGATAATAATAATAATGATAATAATGATGATCAAGATAATTATAATGATAACTTTTATTAGTTAGTATTATAATACTATTAACTGATATTATTATATATCATAATTATTTTTCAGTGTTTATTGTTTTAATTGTTCTTTTAATTCTATTATTATTATTCGGATAATAACTTATGATATTTCTTATAATTTATAGTTGGCATTCACATAGTCATAGACATATTTGACAATTGGCTAGTCGCATTCTATTGAAAAGTATGGTATGAATATTGCAAAAACTATCACTTAAATGTCATTTTTTTATAACAGACAGGCTGTCGTCAACGTGGTGCCCACCTTGTACATATAGAAACATCGGCCGAGAATGAATTTTTAAAAAGTGAAGCACGGATCCTTGGGGGTATGCTCATCTAGTAACTAACATATCCTGAACAAAAGGATTGACCTCTAGAAACCAGCCAGTACATGTTCAAACATATCCTTTTGATACAACTCAGTATTTGATGTTTTGGCCTTTTGGTGCCAGCCAGTGTATGTTGATAAGGGCCCTTTTGATACAAACTGGTGACCGAGAATACACTTAGTGGTCTGGCATTAAAAGCTATTTTTACAATGAATAAATACTTATATAAGTTCACTGACATTGATTAGATTTTTTTGACAAGCTTATATTGACAATCCTTAATTATGCGAGTAAGGTTTTGGGTTTTAATAAAGAGGACAAAATAGAAATTCTTCATTTACAATTTTGTAGGCGCTTATTGGGAGTAAAGAAAAGCACACAAAATGATTTTGTTTATAGAAAACTGGGTAGGATCCCTTTTCAAAGCTTAAGATTTTTTAATATTTTAAAAGTTTGGGTAAAATTGTTAAAGACAAATGAGAAAAAAATACGCTAAAAAGGTTTATTTGGTGTTGAAAAGCGATGATGTTGAAAATAACGCGAATAAGAAAAAATTCTGTTTATTATTGAAAGACTTGTTGTGTAATCTTGGTTTTATATGTGGCTTGGCTTCTTCAAAATATTGGAAATGTCGATTTATATTTATGCAATGTTAAACAAAGCAATAAAGATCAGTTTGTACAAAATTGGTTTGGCAGATTCATCGATTCTAGTAGAGCCAGAAACATTTTATAACTATATATCAAACTTTATGTTTCAACCGTATTTAAATACATTAAATTTAAGAAAATTCCGTACTTTTTTTACTACATTAAGAGTATCATCTTATAGACTTACCATTTAAACCGGTAGATGGGCTAAAACCATAAGGATATCAGTGACTCAGAGAATATATAGCATATGCAATATTTAGAGGATGAATTTCATTTTATGTTAGTGTGTAATTTATGTAATCAATTAAGAAAATGTTTTATACCAAGTTATTACTTGAAAAACTTGTAGAACGTTTTTAATAAGGATAAAGTACGGTTTATAAAAATCTAAAAATGTTTATATGTAAAGCTTTTGACCTTAGAACAATTTTTTTTGTACAACAATGTACGTACCGAATAATATGAACTGTTAAACCAAATCTCATGTTGTCGTAAAATGTAACAAAGCTAATATATTATATTCAAAATTTAACATGTTTCTTTAAGTAAGTCTTGTTACAGCCAGTGAATTGTATGTTAAGTCTAATAATATATATTTTGTCATAGTTTTATTATTATTTCTTATAAACTTGTATATAAACAAAATCTGCAACTCCAATCTACATAGTTGTTCATAATATAATATAATAAGCTCTTTATGATATCGTATATAATTATGTTCTATGATGTTTGTTCGATTTTGATCTCAAAACTTATATTAAATTAAGAATTCCGCAGCCAAATACGTGACTATATTGATATGTATACTTGTAAACATTGGCGGAGATTATAGGATAATCCGAGAGATGACGTATACAGAATGTGAACAAATAGCATATATGAGCGGTCCGATTTATTTGGAAATACATAGTTCTATTTTTGTACTTTTTTTTCAAAGCAGTCAATTTGGACTTTAACGGACTGGCTTTAACAATATTACAAACATAATTGTCTTCAATTATTTTCCATAGTTTAATGGGGCTCTAAGAAAGCAGTTTTTATGCTGGAAGAACCTTTGCCCCTGGTACATTTTTGTAATAAAAATAGAAATATAATTTGTTTAATCCAGAAGACAGATGCATTTCTTTATTAATGACAGTATAAATGATGAAAGGTTATTTGTCTGCGTACTGTAATATAAAGCACACAAAGGCGATATGCAAGTATAGAACTAAATTGCAGGCAATTTCTGGATTGGATTAACGGATCAGATATCAGAGGGACACTGGAAATGGTATGATACGGACACTGTGGCAACCTTCTTGGATTTCAATCCTGGAGAACCCAATGGTGGCATATCGGATAACTGTGCCCATCTGTGGCCCTCTGGAAATTATGCTTGGGCGGACAATTCCTGTACAGATACCTATCAACCACTTTGTGAGAGATCGTAAGCTCTGATATAACTTTAGTAGCATTATATATCGGTGACAATAGCTGGTTTTGGTAATATTTACTTTTCATGACAGAACACCAAATTGGTACTTCATAAATGAATAAGCTACGTGTGAGACAATTTAAATAATTGTTAAGTTTGATTTATATTTTATAGTAACGACATATTTCTATGACGCCACATAATCGTCTATTCTGACGTCCGTTGGAAAAGTAACCAGACTGTAACGTCAAAAGACACTTAGCAGTGTTTTGTGTTGTTTGCAAAACTAACCTACCAGTATTATTAGAATAAATATTTAACATTTTTTTTGTTCGCAACGTTCATTTTTTATTTTTAGAAATTCCGTGATAAATAAATGTTTTCTTTATCGGTAAAATGTACATATATTTCGTTTTCTTCTCTTAAATAGATTCTTCCAGGGACCAGTAAAAGCATTACATCCTTTCGAAGAGTATCCCGAGTTTACAACAGGGTTACTTTTCAAACAAACCTGTTTTATATTGTGTGATTACAGGTCTCACTGCACAATTGAATTGTGTTCTTTGTTCTATATAAAATAAGGTCTAGGATTTCTCTTGTAAAAAGGAATTCCACATAGATTTTTTTTTAAATTTTTTTGTTCTTAGCAGGAATGTAAGCCCACATAAAAATGCCAAAAAACTGGTTGACCACGTTGGTTTTTTTAAAAGAGGGTGCAGTGACACCCTGAGAATTTTTTAAAAAAGAAGTCCTCAAATGCTCATAAATACAGGCATATGTTGAAATCCTATAAAGGTCACTTTTTAACACCAGTGATGTCTTATTTCAGAGTATGCTATACCAACCTTTGCTCTACTCATCTGCAGCAAGAAATCATAACTATCATGAACCATTTTGAAAATATTGTAAAACCAAAGTACATAGGCCTTGTTTTTAAGCGTAAGAATCATGGTACCGTGAGAAAATAGGGGCGTAACTGTGTAGTGAGACGTTACAGAAGCAAAGTATAGAAAAACGTTTCAAAAACAGTTTGCCTCTGTTATAAAATTTGTGTAGAGTAGACATGTTTTATTTTGACATACGTCTGTTTCTTGCATACTGAACGTCATGCATACCGGACATAAATACACACACGTTTCATCGATTCAGGATCCCTATTCAATTAAATCATAATCTTACCTGTACAAATTGTTTGAAATAATTATTCAGTGCGTTTCGTTTGCAGAACAATAAATAATTCATGACGATTCTGGTTTGCAAAGAAAAGTCCAACCTTTCGGATAACTGTTTTCGAGATTGGGTAAAGCGTCGTTCCCGCCAAAACAGTTATCCCCCCACAAAACAATAAAACATATGTAATATTTTTTTATTCCTTTATTCACGGTTAAAACCTGGATGTCAATCCAGGGGTCGTGAGTTTGAATCCCAATCCGGCCACATTCTCTTTGACAACTGGTGAAATTTTACTACGACATGAGTCTACCACTTTTGAATAAGTGGGAGTAGTCAGTAACGTGAGTCTAATATTGATTAACAAAGCAAACAAATAAACAAGCACGACCTATTTTTAAAGTATACCATGAACTGTGGTACGAAAAGCTGATAATCAGCATGTTTAAGAAACAACGGTCAACCAATTGGCGAGATACAAACAAAAGTTGGTACCATTGATGATGGTTGTCTCAACTCTGTTTGACTATTAATCACGGATTTTTTTGCAAGTACATCTCCGATCTGAAAGTCGGCTTGTTACCTGTTATTTCTCCTGATTTTGCTACTATGAGTGACGAAAAGTCCGCTTTTATATTTAGGAACAATGATAAGGATTTTTTTATATTAGTTATATCTTTGAACACTGTCCCAACAGTTTATATATCAAATATGATTTGTAACAATTTTAGCCTCGTCAATTGCTCGTATATGTTTCATCGGCTATCTATTGTATATAACATAAATGTTTTAAGTTATTCCCATATCGTCTGAAAGTGGCGTTTCTTAAATTGTGTGTTTTATATTTTCAGGAGGGAAACTGAATCAGTTATTGGTTAGCTTTGGGATTGGACATATAAGAGAGATAACCTATATTCGTAAATGAAAGTACAACTAATCAAAATACTGAATGGTTTCTGTTCATATATTTAACAGTTTAATAATTGATGAATAAATTTGATGATGAAATCAGCTGTTATTTATTTTTTACTATTTTTCAGGAAAAGATGTTTTCGATTCAATTGTATTTCCATTCTTTCATTACAATACAATGGATTGAGTAATTATGAACCGTGCTTGATATGTTAAATGTCCATTTACTTTAAAGTCTATCAGGAAAAAAATGCTATAAATGTCTTAAAAAATAAAATAACTATTAAAATGGATAAAAAGCATCTCATTAACTTTAATAAATAAAATTAGAAACGTGACAAAATCGATATCTAAATTGGAGTGGTAAACTTAAAACGAAACCAGTTCTAAAAATAAACAATATTTGATACTGCTTGAGTTATTCGGACTCTTTCTAAGATGACACAATTTCTACTACGTGTAAGCCTGTATCAATGGCGGATTTACTCTAAAAAATCAGCGTACGCCCCCTACCATAAACTCCTATATTTGATTAAAATCCACAATAATTCTGCTAAAAAACATGTGTGTCCGTTCAAATAATGTGTTGCGCCCCTCTAAACTGAAATATTGGATCCGCCCCCGTGCGTTACGGATCAAATTGAAATCAAAATGAAGTCACGTGTCTCATTTCATACGTCACAAAATATGATGCACTTTTAAGTCTGTATTAGTCCAACATAGGCGCGTAGCCAAAGTTAGCAAATAACTTTTGAATATTCTATTTTGACATGTTTAAATAGATATCCTTTTTGGAAGTATGAAGTAAAAGAGTATATACAGGCATAATGTAATGGAAAAGTATGCTTTTAGCCAATATATTTTTTTTTGAAAAATCCTAATCAGTTCTCTTTAAGACGTATATTGACTAATATACTGCATAACTATGTATAATAAAAAGAGATTGCGACCGATGCATGTGCTTTTATACTTGTATGTTTATACATGTGTATTTATAAACTCGTCTAGCTGGTTGATGAACAATTTTAACTCTATATTTAACCCATGTAATCACCTCTTAAAGATAGAATAAAATGAAACGAGACATGTCATATAAAACAGGATACAGTGAATAAAGAAAATCCTCTTTGGCAATAATCATCATGTAGAGGGTAATTTTATTCGTTGCAGATATCAGTTTACAGTTTTAATAATAATACTGATATTATTCTGAAAGTTTGTGTTTTTTTTTGTTTTTCAAAGCGCACATTTTACGAAAAATGCAGGCTTGTAATTACTCCCACACTTGAACTGCATCAAATCATCATACATGACAAAGTTTGATAATTTTCCATAAAACATAAAAATCAAGATATGGCAATTTTATGAAATCGGAGGTCGAAGATGGCTGTGACATCACATTTGACTATCTTCTGTTACTGTGTAAATAGAAAGTACAGTTGAAAAGTACCATATCATGTTACATTGGTAAAAGTATAGCTTTATAGTCCAACGATTTATGGTACTGTTTTAACAGACTCGAAGCTAAAGTCGCGGGTTCGAGACATAAGCTCTTTTATTTATAGGAAAATTTGCCAATAACTTGCGGAAGGTCGGTTAATCTACACATATTCATTCTGGTGACTACCTAAACTTAGTCTAATAAAAGTGTTATTTGCCATGTTAAGTCAGTAATATATTAATAATTTGTTAGAATATACACAAAAACATAACGGTATAAATTAGAAGAAACTCAATGCGACACACTAGCATGCCCTGCTGATAGAAAAGAGGATGTGAACGTTTTCACGGACAGTATTAGTTACAATCCTAGGTATAGGTATACAGAGCTGTAAACATTATGGGATAACATTGGGGATAGGAAGTTTATCTACAATCCTGGGTATAGTCGTTGAGAGCTGTAAACATTATGGGATAACATTTGGGATGGGAAGTTTATTTACAATCCTTGGTATACATATAGGACCAAATGATCTATTATTTCATGTACAATACAATGCAATTTGAATTTATTACAGACAATGGAATCAAAATTAGCAAAGGTAATAATTTCATCATTACAATTACTACAAGTTACCATAGATATATTAGATAAGCTTATCAATGTATTAATTTTACAAGTATAACTTGTTCAAGATCATAATTAAATACAACAAAATATGTCAAAGGAACCCCAGTATTGACCTTGGACTTCACTAGTTCTCACGTATATACGAATATATTAATCCTTAAGTATTACTGTCTGTAACTGTTATATATAAAAACTGGTGTTGTCATACTAAATTTGACAAAGGTTGCCACTAACGTGTTCATATTCCTCGCCACCTCGTTAACCCTTAGAGACACGAGTGAATGAAATAAGGTGAACGCATGGCACTGGTGTGATGTTCTAATATGCAAGTTATAACCCCAAAACAAAAGAAAAACTATCTGCGACGAACAGACCCAGCTCATTCGAATGACACATCGTCTTGGGCTTGTTAGCTTTTTTTGCCGAGTTATTTAAATATCCAATAACAACTAAAGAAAATAAGAAGCGGATGTACGGAGCTGTTACTTTGTTTGAATAACGCACGTCAAACCCAGCTCAAAACAATAAAGTCAATTGCAATTTGTATGGTTTAAGACTTTTTGCTCTTATTTTTTCAAATATATGTATATATATATTTTTTTTCAATTGTGATTGGAATTTTAAATAACTTGGTACAAATGTTCACTAGGAAACTGAAACTGCTTTATTTGATTAAACGCTTGTAAAATATACACGTTCCTATTCAATGGCGTTGTACATTAAGGTATAAAACATAAAAAGCATAAGTATTAATCTGAATAATTACAACGGTTTTAAAATGTTCAAATTACATGTACATAAAACCATTACATAAATTTCAAATAAAGATTAAAATAAACCAGACTGTTGTGCCTTTAAACAATGCATAGAAATCTCGGAAATAAAATGTTTTCAGATTCATTTGAAAACTTTCGGATTTTAGCAATACTTTAAACACATTGAATTACAATCATTTTTGTTATTATCAAAAAGTGGGCATTTCGGAAGTTTAATCCACGGATCCACGATTACAGTTTAAAGAAACGCAACACAAAATCTTAACGGGCAAATATGTTTTTCAGTAGAAATATAGTGAATTTTGATAAAATACAGAAGTTTATGGGCAGGATGGGGACGAAAATCATGTTTTAAAGAGTTGATCCGCTATTTAAACAGGCTTGCACATAGTTTCATCCTAGAAATAGTCCGAGGACGTCAGGTAGTATTTAAGTGCTGTCTATTTCTCGAATGGGGATTTCATTGGAAGTTTATCACTCCAATTTGAATATAGAATTTATCACGTTTTGGTTGATTTGCCATACAAAACCATTCAGATTTTATTTATTAATGGTAATGCGATGCTTTTTATCCGTTTTAAAAATACGTGTATTTTAAAGACATTTATAGCCTTTTTTCCTGATATAGTACCTTTAGACTTTATTTCAGGCGATTTCTGGATTGGATTAACGGATCAGATATCGGAGGGACAGTGGAAATGGTAAGATACGGATACTGTGGCAACCTTCTTCAATTTTGCCTCGGGAGAACCCAATAACGGTGATTCGGGAAATTGTGCCCATCTGTGGTCGGTAAAAAACTTCGTTTGGCCAGACGCCTAATGCACGTCGAAGCTGAAACCACTCTGTGAACAAGCGTAAGCACCGATAGTAATATGGTAGCATAGCTTAAATTTTGGTGAAATAACCTACCATTGTTGTTGAGAAATGTTTAACGGTCACATCATTGGCTTTCTGTCCTAGATGTTAACTACTCGTTATGAGAAACTCCTTGGTGATTACCTATACAGTCAAACCTGTCAAGGGAAAGAACAAAAGTGGCCTTTTAAGTCAGGTTGTTGCTTAATACAGGTTAATTTGTTCTGAAAGCATAGAGATGGGAAATAGCAAATATGGCTGCTTACACATGTTTGACTGTATGTGTACAAAGTATATTGAGTTTAGTTTTCTTCTCCTAAATATTTTCTTTCAGGAACAAGCAAAAACATAGCATCCGTGTGAAGAGTATCGTGATTTAACAATTGTCTTTTCCCCCAACACACCGGCTATACAAGGGTCGTGAGTTCGAATCCTCGCCCGGGTACAGTGTCCGTAATATTAATATGCGACATTGCGTCTTATTATCATTCATCTCTCATCGCTTTTTCAAGTGGGAAAGTTATCAGTTACTTGCGGAGATGAGGTGTGCCGCCAAGGATCCCAGTGGTTAGGTTAGCCCTCGATGGTATAAAAAAAAACGCTAAATAATAAATATTCAATTCAATACATGTTTAATGATACAGAAAAAATCTCAAACCGGCCACATTCTCTGCGATAATTGGTCATGAACTTATGAAATCAAACCAATACAGATTCAATCCAGGCTAATCTTTAATTTATTTACGAGTTTAAGAAACAAAACAAACATAGCTGTGGTACAAAACGCTGACAATCAGCATGTCAAAGAAACAACAGTTAAAAGAAACTAGCGAGACATAAACAATATTTAGTTCCATTGATGTTTGTTGTCGCAACGCCTTTTGACTACCAATTACCGATTAAAACGTTTTTGGAAGTGAATCTCCTACCTGAAAGCTGGTTAGTAACTGGGTATTTCTCTTGAATGTGTCACTATACGTGACGAAAACAAGTCCGCTTTCATATTGAGGAACAATGATAAGGATATTTCTATATTAGTTATTTACATCTCTGAACACTGTGCCGTGCCGATAGTATATAAAATTTGTAACATTTTTAAGTTGGTCAGCTGCTGACACGCAGTTATGGTCTAAATTAAACAGACCGCCATAGACTGTATTCAAGATTGTAAAAGGAGATAAGTTCATAAAAACGTGACGGACAAACACACTGACTGACACACGGACACACTGACAGACGGAGTGACTGAAACACTAACATAATGACAGACGGACTGACTGACATACTGGCGGACGTTCTCACGAATGGGTATTTAAGTGGCTTCTTTGCGTCAATCGTATACGCGTGTCGCTAAATTTTAGAAAATTTTAGCCATGTAAAAGAAAAAAAGCCACATAAAAGCCGTTTTTAAGTGGCTACAAACAGCCACGTAATTATTTTTCAACTGATTTTCAACTGTAAATAAAAATTACTAACCCTAAACCTTAGACACTTAACTACCCATTTATGTGTACGGACGGACGGACGGACTGACACACTGACAAACGGACTTACTGAAACACGGACGTACTGACTGATGGACTGGCTGATACAATGACATTCTGACATACTGGCTGACACACTGACACACTGACATACTGACTGAAACACTGACATACTGACATACTGACTGACACACTGACATACTGACGGACGGATTGACTGACACACTGACATACTGACAGACACACTGACATACTGACGGACAGACGGACTGACACACTGACACACTGATATGCTGAGGACGGACTGACTGATACACTGACGGACGGATAGAAGGACTGACTGACACACTGACATACTGACGGACGGGCTGACTGACTGACAAACTGACATACTGACGGACAAACTGACTAACAGACTGACACACTGATATACTGATGGACGAACATATTGATTGGCACACTGACATACTGACGAACGGACTGACTGACTGACACACTGACATACTGACGAACGGACTGACTGACACACTGACATACTGACGAACGGACTGACTGACTGACACACTGACATATAGACCGACGAAAGGATTGACTGTCACACTGACATACTGACGGACGGACAGTCTGACTGACACACTGATATACCGACGGACTGACTGACTGACTGACTGACACACTGACGGACGAAAAGATTGACTGACACACTGACATACCGACGGATAGAGACACTGATATACTGACAGACAGAATTACTGACTGACACACTGATGGATAGAGTGACGGACGGACTAACTGACATACTGATATACTGACGGACGGACGGACGGACGGACGGACGAACGGACTGACTGACTGACTGACTGACTGACTGACTGACTGACTGACTGACTGACTGACTGACTGACTGACTGACTCACTGACTAAAACACTGACTGACTGACTGACTGACTGACTGACTGACTGGCTGAAACACTGACATGCTGACGGACAGGTGGACTGACAGACAATTCATACACTTTATACCTCCTTTTCGACGCCGGATGCATAAACATGCAATAACACTACTACTACTGCTACTACAAATGCAATACAACAACTACTACTACTACTATCACCACTACATACCTCCATACCTACATACACTTTATACCTCCTTTTCTTCGACGCCGGATACATAAACATACCATAACACTACTACTACTACTACTACTACTACTACTATTACTACTACTACTACTATTTCTACTACCACACTACTACTACTGCTATTACTACAACTACTACTTTTTATATTACAAACACAGTGGCACTATTACTACAACTACTGCTACTACTAGGACTTCTACTTCTTCTATTTCTACTACTACTACTACTACTACTACTACTACTACTACTACAGCTGCTACTACTATTACTAATACTAATAATAATACTACACCACCACCACTACTACTGCTGCTGGTACTACTACTGCTTCTACAGCTACTGTTTCTACTACTATTACTTATTATAATTATACTTCCACCACTACTACTGTTATTAATAATAAAAATGATGATAATAACTAAATAATAATATACTTAATGCCTTTAAGAACGTGAATCTATTTTTATCCCAGAACTGCTTTCCTTTTATAGGTTCATGTATGTTGACCGCAATGGTTTTGTTAAATTTGTGTTTTAAAGTGATGCAATTGTTGGAATAAAATTGAAAAACAAACCAATACCAATATTTGCGTCTTTAAAGGCGTGAACTATATAACAGGTATTTGTTTTACCTATCACAATGTTTATTTCATTAGCAGTCTATTGTATATAACATGATATATTCCGTTTAAGGCTTTTTCCCAATCGTCAGGAAAGGTACGTCTCTTTTACTATGTGCGCTCTATATTTTCAGGTTGGAAACAGAGTCAGTCGTTGGGTATATTTGGGATTTCACATACAAGAGAGATAATCTATATAAGAAAAACACAAATACTGAACAATTTCTGTTAATTGATTTAATACTAAATTCAATACCAACTTGATAAATAAATGTTGGAATCTGTCATTTTTTTTTCCAGCAATAAATGTTTTCGATTCGTACTGTCTTTTTATTCTTTAAATGATAGCAACACACAAGTATAACTAAATAAATTATGACCCTTGGTTGATATGTGGAATGTCGATAAACTTTTTCACTTCATTTCAAGATTAAACATCGACGTTCATATGACAAGTATATTGGTCTATTGACTATTAATTCAAATACAAATCAATTGAGAGCACGACCCGATTAGGTCTGTCGGTATCGCGTCTGACTATCAATTCAGGGGTCGTGAGTTCGAATCCCCGCCCTGTCACAGTCTCCGTGATGAAGGATTTATTTTGTGTCTCATTTTCATTCATCTCTTACCGCTGATTTAAGTGGGAAAGTTATCAGTTACTTGCGGAATGCGGTGTGCTAGAGTACTGGTTAACCTTTCAGGCCTCCAGGTAAGTGAGGTTAGGTTGACTGATCGTCAGATAGCCCTCAAAGACATAAAACGTTGCTAAATATTTAAAAAAACAAACCCAAAAGCAATTAAACTGAAATATTTAAATACATATCTGCTGTTACAAAAAGTTCTGAAATACAACTATACTGTAAGAAGAACTGATAATTAAAGTTGTGGTAGTTAAAGAATGCCATGATTATTTTTGTAACATGGTAAAGGTAGTGACTAAATGATCGGCCGGTCTATGTCGCTGTCATAAAATAGCATGACTCTGACAGCTGAAGTTTCGAGGCCAGATCTGTCAGAGGGAGTTTACAAGATGTTTTAGGAAGGTCGTTGAATATTCATTCTGGGGACAACATTCACAAATACAACTGCTGTTTGTCATGTATATTATGTAATGTGTTAGTATTAGTTCGTGAACACACACACACACACACACACACACACACACACACACACACACACTATATGCTAGTATATTAAACACAATGAACACAATGTAACGTATTAAAATGCCACACTGATAAAAAATAATGTTAACGTTTTCGAGGGTATTCGAAGTCACATCCCTCGTCGTCGAGTTCTGTAAAAAATATACGTTATGCGATTCTTACATATGGTGTATGGTATTGGGGATGGGGAATGCATCTATGGTTTTAGTCGTGCACAGCAACATATGGTATTTCCTTAACATTGCTCGGTAACAACTACGTCATGAATAACTCGTCTATAATAGATATGTATTATTTCAGTCGTGCGAGGCAACAACGACTCCAGTAGGAACTTAACTACATGTATAATATTTCAATGAAATGGTGTGGGCACCCGCCTCGGAATGATCAACTCACCTATGGTAGTTTCCTATTTTATTTGTAATTCAGAGTATTTCACAGCGGAAGATTAACAGATATAGAGGGATGAACCCTGTCGGATTATACATACACTTGTATGCTATTTCAAAGGGGAAGCCCATGGATTATACGAGCCGCATTCATCTATCCAACAAGGAAGCCCAACTTTCGAAAAGTCCGAACAATAAAATTGATATTAGAACTAGAAGACTTTCACAGCCTACACGTGCAAACATGTTGGACGCTAGCGCCGTGATGACTATTATCGCGCACAGGCACTTATTTATTTTAATCGGTGAGACGAGCTTAAATAATGAACTTTAATTTCAAAAGTCCAAATAGCCTTAAAGTTTGTTTGTTTTCAAAAGTAAACATAACCGTAACACAAAGGATAGTTTAATAGACGACAGTTTAAAAGATACCGACACTGTTTGATACTCTTCATCTTCATCCTTTAATAGCAGTAGCTAACTTAAAGGAAGTTTGTGTTAATTCAAATGTTTTGGGAGTTGTAATGAAAGATAATTTATTTCAATAAGAAAAGTTATGAACTTATGCTATTCATAGTCTTTTTTTAATAAAGCACTATCGAAATTATTAGCACTTAGCTAAACACATAAATCAGTTTACTGTGTGTAAATATATGTTGAATGCTCTCGCCGGTTCTTACCCAAGCTCGATCCAATGGTTCAGCCCAGGAAACGGAACCGAGAGCAATTATATAAGCCCTGAACCTTCTTCACAATCGTTTAGTATAAACTCAAGGTGACTTTCTTAATTTACAATATCTGGTTTATCATTAACGAGAAAATATGTGTTTGTCTTTAGTTTTATTTCATATACCGCATATACAAACAATACATGTTTATCAAGCCAAGCATTTCCAAAACACTGTTACACATTTATTCTTTATAAGTAAAAAAACTGTAATTTTAATTGTTAAAACTGAGAAAAAAATAAGAAAGAAACACAAATAAGACGAAATGTAGAAAATAGAATTTAGTAACATAAGATGCAACCGCTAATCAACTGTTACATTAAGCATTTCTGCATTAAAATAAAACAGTCCAACTTTATCTCATAGTGTTCTGATTCATTCTTCGAAATAGCTATGGTGCGTTCAATAAACTATTTATAACGTTCAAAATTCTTTGTATATTGATACAACAATGACAAATGTATTGACAACTTTCTTCATGATATTTAGAACAAAATTGGTACAAACTGAAAATCACTTGCAATTTGAACACTCATCCATTTGACAAATATATTTCAGACTTCTGTTTTCTAATTCAGTTAATTTCGTTTATTTGTGACTATAAAGATGTTGAAATGATTGAGTAATACTCCAGAGCGGATTCTTTGAACATTGCAAAGGCAGTCTTTTGTGCTTTCAAGTATTTCTTTCGAATAACGTTCTATTTTTACTATTGCATTCTGAGAGGATAGACGTATGTTTGTGAATTACTCCAAACCTTTCTATCATTTTTTTTTGTTAGCTGGTGTCTATACCCTTAGTAAGTTTTGAAAGATGTGTATACTGTTTCTGCTCAAATTTGATTCCAAAAATGATATCAACTTTTGTACATAATATATAGTTTATGTTTAATTTCTTATGATTTTACCACTTCTATAGGCGTATTCCAAGTATGAATATAGAACATATATCTTCTAGATTCAGCTAATCAGTTCATATCATCTTTGAATCAATCTTTTATCATTCAACGTGCCTTTCTATATAATTGTTAAAAACTTTTATTTTTATTAATTAATTGACAATGAATCATATATAACTCTAGAGATTGAGACTTAAGTTTCAATGAATCAGCTATTACTTTGAAAACTACAGTCTCTATCAACAAATTTTACGTTCATAATTAAGTATAGATAATCAAAAACAACAACACATTATTGCATACAAATGAATAAAATCAAAGTTAATGATTACTCTCGATTTGGAAATATAACGTTCATGCAAAATGTTTCCTGGTTAAGTATAAAATTAACATCTAAATAAACACAATCATCATCATATTTCAGTATATTATAAACATACACAGAATAGTTCCACTTGTTCATTCTAAAACTTGTATACGATATTCTACTATATTTATTTATTAGTATGTGTGTTCAGAAGAAAGCTCCAATTTCTATTTCTTCACAGTGTTCGTGCAAATATTTATGCTGTTTGTGGACTTTCTTTGCTTATTGAAACCATTTCATTGTAAAGAATAAAATGAATGTCATACACTTAATTGAATGGACTTTTAATAAGAATATGTATGTATATTAAAATGTACTTAAGAAAGGGAGAACGTTATAAAGGATATAATTTCAATTTCTTTAACCCGGTTGATATTTCGAATAATTCAGAAAATCTTCTACAATGTTTAATGGCGATTACATACCTTTCACGAATGATTTATTTTATTTCTGTTTTGTTTTTTACATTATTAATATTTACTTTAGCCTGGTTGCAAGTCGTGAGCGTTTCCTGATTATAACACGTTTGGTGTTTTTAAATCACTATCTTGTCGAGTCACCGTATCCACTAAACCACCGACGTGTTTCATTTTTATTAAAGTCCTTTAGCAACGTGGCAATCATCATCGGACCATATCCTTGTATCCGAATTTGTAGACTAGTATCATTCTTTTAATTGCATTTTTAATAATTGGTCCACGATAACGTCGGTGAAATGTTATGTCCATTATACATACGTTATACATTAAAGTGTGTCCTTTTTCAAGAGGAAATTCATGACATTTTTAATTCGTAAGACAGTTTCACAGTGTTGAGATTTCTTTACATTGTCCAAAGAACGGAGTCCAATGTGTTGTCAAATTTGAAAATCTCTCTCTGATATCTTGTGACGTTTGTTTCAACGAGCGGATGTTATCACTTTTTTGTTTAAGTGAATCGAGCATTTGGGGAATCTTGACCGTGTATAAATGCTGGACTGAATTCCTCTGTTCCTCCAGCATACCGTGTATCTCAATCTTCATGATTTCAGGACTGATACTTTTTATAGCAGTTTCTGACGCTTCACTCAGTAATTGTATTTTTGACTTGCCTTGATATATGCCTATTTGAAAAAAACGTATCAACCTATACTTCGACCACCCCATGAGCAAACTGTTCAGCATGAAGTCGATTTTGATCGTCTCCATGCGAATGCGAAAGGTTTCAGGATTGATATGAAAAGATTCATCATTGGTTTCCGTAGTCGAATCTGGAAAAATGGCTGCAATCTCGGCCACGGCGGATAAAATAAATTGTTTTTCCTTTTCCAGATATAGCAGCAGATCTGTTGAAATTCTTTTTATATTTTCGTTGAGGTCCTGTATAAGAATCGCAGCTATTTTTCCTGATACAGCATCGGCTGTCAGGCTCTGTATTTTTTCTATTGAACTTGTATATATACTACATTGCAAGTCCTCTGCATTCCAAGTGTTTATTCTCTTTTGCACTGCTGCAGACTTTAAATGATCCACAGCAATAGCTGCAAGCTTGTTACAAGTGTTGTCAATTTTGGTGTTGTTATTAGCATAAATTTTCTCCGCTGATGTCCGAGTAGCTTGTATTTGTCTTTCAAATTCATCTATCTTCTCTTTCCGCTGTTTCTTTTTCATATCGGCAGCCCGCAGATACAGATGAAATGTGTCTGAAATGAAATTGCTTACTTCGCATATCCATCTGAAAAACAACAACAGAATTTTAAATCTTCTAATGTTATTATATCATTATCATAACACATGTATTTTAGAAAGGCTAGGCAATGATTATTTCTCTTTTTTATTTAACTGCTATAATTGTTTATGTTAACATTTTATGAACAGTTTTTTTATATATTAACAATATATATTTATATATATTAGAACCAGTGTTAGAGAATGTGAGGGAGTTGGAAACACTTTTACCCGTTTAAAAACAAACATTATAAAACTGAGTTTGCTTCATGCTTTTGGTTGCGTTATGAGCTTCCCGAGAACCCATTTATCAGAGGAGCAATTGATTTTGAAGATACTCTTGAAGGGTGCTATAAATGTTAACAATATGTAGCTATACATTATAAAACAGTATAGAAAATAGATTTTATTTTACAAATATTTACTTATATCAAAGCAAAACAAAGGATGACTTGTGATACCATTAATAAGTAACACAGTGACTGCATGCTTACTCCTTTATGGGATTTAGTCCATTTTCCAAACTGGCTGAAATCACTTTTGATACCAGCTGTCTTGCTTGGTCGACTTGATGTTCATTGTCAACACCGATGCACGATTCAACATAACCTTCTGCCTTCAAATCAGATAATATTGCTAATTAATTGTTACAGCGGATGGATACACATGTATGTATTTAGTGTCTTGATAAAAAAGATTAGCCAGTGATGGACATGGTGACTGTTTTACATGTTATGGTTTTGTCTGTTTTATTTGACCTTCAACCGAATTCAACTTTTTATTTTGTTTGCGAAAAAACTTCAGATCTTTCATAGTTTTTTTTTGTGTCTGACTGATGTTATTAGTTATTGCTACATATGTATGTCCCGATTTAGACTCCAAGAGTGATTCTCACCTGGTTCTTCTCATTGTGTAATAGTTGTGAACTATGGACTTCTCGCCAGTTCTGCCACAGTCATGGATACAAGATACGATTGTTTCGGACAAACGATGCGATTTCCATATGCCCAAAAACTACTTAGTGCCTATAAAACTTACACATTTATTCTAATCTGATAGCTACATTTGTAACACATGTACTATGCAACGATTGGCATGTTCTATTGAATATAAAGTAGTATTGCTAGTTTTCTATGTTTTCTATAAATACATGTTACTGTACACATTAATATAGGGTGCAAATGTTTAATTTACCAGCAAAACGCTGAACTTCATGGCTTGTTCAGGAGTAAAACTAGATAGCTGAAGCTTTTTAATGTTCCTTTGCCAAACATCTTCTTGGTTTTTGCCAACTGTGTCAACCCTGCAAGAACACATATATGATAAGTACACAAATTGACATGACTGAAACAATGCGAAATTTTAGCACACTATGGCATAAACATAATAGGAAAATATATGGTTAATGTATAATTAATAAGAGAAATGAGATAAACAGAATATTACACGAGTGGTAATGAATTTATTCAATAAGTTGGCAAATTATCATTTGAGGTTAACAGAGCATTTGATCATTCTTACAAACGATTTAGATAATTACACTTACAATGAAAACGAATGTGAGATTCTATTAGACCTATCACATTTTTTAATAAAATATATAACACTAACCGTATATTTTTCGTAAGATCTCGTGAGAACGAATAAAAAGTCAGGTTGTGAAAATGCTATAGATAACACATTGCAAATATTAATGCAAATAGTAAAATGGCACCCAGATTATATGACCAATAGTGATATCAGGGATTGTGAATATGATTTAATATAATTCCAGTGATTAAAGAGAGCATGATATTAATTAGCATTTAATGCACACTAAAGAGAGCATGATTTTAAATAGCATTTAATGCATACTATATCAGAGAGCGTGATATAAATTACCATTTAATGCATACATGTACTATATCAGACAGCATGATATAAATTAGCATTTAATGCATACTATATCAGACAGCATGATAAAAATTACCATTTAATGCATACTATATCAGACAGCATGATATAAATTAGCAATTAATGCATATTATATCAGACAGCTTGATATAAATTACCATTTAATGCATACTATATATCAGAAAGCATATTATTGATTAGCATTAAATGTATACTAAAGAGAGCATGATATTAATTAGCAGTTAATACATACTAAAGAGAACATGATATTAATTAGCATTTGATGCATACTTAAGAGAGCATGATATTAATTAGCATTTAATGCATACTTAAGAGAGCATGATATTAATTAGTATTTCATGCTTACTTAAGAGAGCATGATATTAATTAGCAATAAATGCATACTAAAGAGAACATGATATTAATTAGCATTTAATGCATTCTTAAGAGAGCATGATATTAATTAGCAATTAATGCATAATAAAGAGAGCATGATATTAATTAGCATTTAATGCATACTTAAGAGAGCATGATATTATTTAGCATTTAATGCATACTTAAGAGAGCATGATATTAATTAGCAATTAATGCATACTAAAGAGAGCATGATATTAATTAGCATTTAATGCATACTAAAGAGAGCATGATATTAATTAGCATTTAATGCATACTAAAGAGAGCATGATATTATTTAACATTTAATTCATACTTAAGAGAGCATGATATTAATTAACATATAATGCATACTAAAGAGAGCATGATATTAATTAACATTTAATGCATACTTAAGAGAGCATGGTATTAACTAGCATTTAATGCATACTTAAGAGAGCATGATATTAATTAGCATTTAATGCATACTAAAGAGAGCATGATATTAATAAGCATTTAATGCATACTAAAGAGAGCATGATATAAATTAGCATTTAATGCATACTATATCAGAGAATAGCCGTCGGTTTCATTGGAATATCATTTATCTTTTGTTTTGTTTCAGCCACTTCTCGAAGCCAAAAGCGAGTAGGCCGATATCTAAACTAAATAAACTATCTATAAATATATTTTATTTTATGATTAGAAAAATGTGAGATTACCGTTTAACACCATACAATGCTTAACAGTGAAAATTAAAAAATAATAATTCACCGAAAATCTTCATAATTCTCAAAAACTAAAACAAAACAAAAACAACACAGAATAAATGTGTATCACTCGTATCATCATCAGATTAAACTTGTACTGACAAATGTAGTTAAAATACTTAGATATATATATATATCATCCCCAGTGTTTAAATCAATATTACCAACCTTGTATTTGATTTCCTATTCCTATTGCGCCTCGAACCTTCTGTGTGGTCATTTATTTGATCCCATTTGTTGAAAAAGAACAAAGCTCGTGTTGGATCCATTATTTTGACTTTGTGCTCGTGGGAGTATCTAAGTTGTTCCCTTACAATTTTCATTAGCTGTGATTTACAAGAGATAAATATAAATATACATAAAACGTATAAAGGACACAGCCACTAAAGTAGCATAGACACAACCTATATACAGAATTATTATGACAAGAGCAATCAATAAATGTTGAAGATCTGAAGTGACAACAAGAGTGGCCGCATTGGAACGGTCACTAGCAAATGATGCCACTAGGAAGTCTAAGCCTCGCTCTTCCAACTAACATCATAACCACAGAACTGCTATTTTACAAATACGGCTGTATAAACGTGTGTATGGTGTAAAACACAGGAATACACAGGTTAATATATTTCTATATGAACATGGAATGCTATAGTTATGTAAATGTACTTGACAGTTTCGCAGACCACAGAGCAGGCATATAATATTGTGTGAAGGTACAACACGATCGACTCCTCACTTTCCTTCTGCTCATTGCATATTGGTAAAGAAAGTCCAAACCGGAACTAAATGCAATGACTATTATGCAATATTCAATAAAAATGGCGGACCAGTCTATAAACTTCTATACAGGCCGGTTAATTTATTGTAATAATGGTAAATTCCAAAGATCAAATTATTTTATACAAAATAATGTTTTGGGCAAAAATATATTTTCCTCAAGATTTTTATGCAATTCCTTCTTTTTTCCCCAAGGTAATTCACTAAGTATGCTCAGTACAATACAGGCATTTCGTTAATTTCGAACGACTTATATAATAAAAATAAATAAATAAATACGTCAGCAGTATCAAATTGTCAAAACAGCAGAAGCAAAATTCAATTTGTTAAACACAGCATTTATGATCTTTAATTTTGTTCACTGACTGATCTTTTGAACATCAATTGGAATTTATAATTCATAATTTGAGTGTTTCCTAGTTACCCTGTCATCTTGTAGCCCACCGCCATTACCAGTGTTTACAATGTAAATACATCCTGCAGCCTTGGGCAAGTAGTTCATGAGGATACTTCCAAGCTCTTCTTTTTCCCCATACCCGGGCGTGTCAACTAATATGACGTCATCCTTTAGAAATTGAATTATAGACATTTGTAATAAAATGTAATGTCAGAGGAACACTAACTCGGCAGATTCCTTGCACATACTTAGTTAGACTAAATGTTTATGGTTACTAATTATCACATGCAGCACGTTGTTTTCATGATATAATGTATTACAGTTGTTTAACAGTTCTGTTCAAACGTCCAATGTTCGACCATACATGTTCTTAATGTTAAATATAAGCACAGAAAGATGTTTTCAAGTATTACCAATACGTTTTAATCTACGTATATACATCTTTATTACAATATTCATCTTAAGTGTGGACACGTTATTATGTAAGGAAGCGTCTCAATATAAGAATTAGACTTATTAGCTTATGACTGGCGTTCAACGCCAGCTTCAACATATGGAAGATTATATATGGCATATCCAGTTTTACTGATTAAGGAACACCTAAGAATGAATCTGAGTAGAACGACCATCCTTCCAAAAGTGATTGGCAATTTTTATCACATAGAGATTTTGTTCAGGGAGGAGCTCAAACCTACGATTTCAACGGTGAGAGTTAAATGGTTATTAAACGAAATCACCGAAGGCCATTCTACCAAGGAAAGCTGATAAATGAATCAATGATTCGGAAATTTACAACGTCTCAACACAAAATGGTGATAAGAAACCGTCTGGAATGAGCGGTTTCGTGTATACTATGTTTGATAAAATCTGAAAGATCACACTGTTTCAAAAGAGCCAGAAATAATAAAAATGTTAATCTAAGTACCGGAAGACTTGGTTCAATCGTTACCATTCAAACATTCTTAAACAGAAACAAATATCATTTAACGATATTTCTCATCAACTGATAAGATAGATAAAGCTGTACTTATTTTAATAATATCGTTTACCTGTAAAAGTGTACTTTTAAAGGGCCAATAAACTGTAATTTCTATAGGGTTGCCTTGTGTGTCTGGTGTCATCACTTTCTTCAATTCGTCTTGTATGAATTCTTCAGCCGTCTCTTTATCTTGTATATTAATTCTGACAGGATCAGCATCGTTTGTTTTAATGGCAAGGTCTCCTTTCTGTATCTTTATTATTCTTGAAGTCATATGATGATGAGAAACGGGAAGGATGTATGCGTCCAATAAAAGATTCAGAAAAGAGCTCTTGCCACTGCAAGTTTCACCTAAAACATTAAAAAAACAATTTACATTTTGTCCTGATAATGGATGCTTCCTTATTTAAACTCACTTAGTAATTGATCTATTTCTTAAGATTCAGAAGCACTCGTTTATTGTTTAGTAAAACAAAACATCATCTAAATGTTAAAACGAAACAAGTTATTGATATATATATATCTTTCATAAATAAATAAATTGAACTTCACCGATGAATTTCTTTATTCATAATGAGATTGTTAAATACTCCTGAATACGTTTGTGCGACATATTCTGTATCTAAGTGTAATAAATAATATTGTTATATAAATACAGATACATGAAGATAATCATTTGTGAATAACCAAGACATAAATGTACAGACCAGACTACGGCGAGCGCGCCTTGCTTCAATGCAAACCATCGACACAATATCAAGGCCTCTGCCAAACCAATAAAGTTGGTGTCGACCATGACTATGGATTTACATGCAACACATCTGGACTGGACGGACAATTTGCATACATGAACTGATAGCTTTATATGAGTAGGATCTAATTAAGGATTCATGACTACTCACATGCTATATAAAAAACATATTTATAAACCGACTGGATCATAGAGATACTGTTAATTTATATATATCTAATTTCATAATGGGAGGTTATTAAATTCACAACAACGGAATTTACGATTTTTGGGATCTTTTCAGACCAGCCTACGGGGAGCGCGCCTAACTACAATGCAAACTATAGACACAATATAAAGGCCTCTGCCAAACCAATAAATTTGGTGTCAACATATATTACGCAAATCATATCACATTGTATCACATCAAGAATATTTTAGTTAGTTGAATATAAACCATAATATATACACTAGTATCTTATTTTCAGCGTAGTTTATACATTGTCTACCGACATAAACCGTATTGTATACACTGTCAACCGACATAAACCGTATTGTTTACAGTGCCAGCCGACATAACTGTATTTTAGACGTTGTCTTCTGACATGAACTAACATAAACTGTATTTTACACATTGTTTTGAGTTTAGTTTAAACGTATTTTATTTCAATATATCATGAAACGGGGTCGGGCCACAAGTCCTGCCAACATTGTTTCTTGGCACGAACCGACATAAACCTATTTTATACACTTTCTACCGACATAAACCATAATGTTTACATTGTCTACCGATATAAACCGTATTTCATGCAAAGTCTACCGACATAAGGCATATTGTATACACTGTAAACCGACATATTTGTATATTATACCTTGTCTACTGGCATAAATCGTATTGTATACACTGTCAACCAACATAACGTATTTTAGACATTTCAGTACCAACATGAACTAACATAAACTGTATTTTATATATTGAAACGCACCTTAATTATACACAGAAACCTTTTTTCTTATATTGTCTACCGACATAAACCGTATTGTATACACTGTCAACCGACATAAACCGTGTTGTATACACTGTTAACCGACATAACTGTAGTTCAAATATTGTCTTCCGATAAACCGTAATTTATATATTTTAAACCAACATAAGCATTTTAGCTATATAATTCATCATGTATCATCTGGGTATCCAGTGGCATTCAGGAATAGACTGAAGGACTCACACCACTATTATCTCCCTTGAGTACTCCGGACCTACAGATGAAGGAGGTAGAAATAAAACTTTAGTTCTCTTTTTCTTCTTTTTTCAGGGCTTTGTACTGCAGTGTTTTGTTTTTTGCTAGCATGAGTTAAATGGTCAGTATTTTAGAAATCACCACTAAAAAATTTGATGCTGATACCAGCTTTCTGGACAATTCTGTGTCATTTCAGAATTGTTGGTTCGAACCGCATCTAGGGCGAATAGTTGACATATCGTTACTCTGGAAATTGATAGGTCTCACAAAAGCATTGAATTTAAAAAAACCCAACCTGGTCAAGGGTTACTTTTTTTTCTTTATAATTGCATATCTTGAACCAATGAAGAATTTGAGCCCAGACACATGCTGCAGAATTTAATTTTTCACTCTATTTTGGACATAAATGTTACAATGGAGCCCTATGGGAAATGTAATAGTGGTGTGAGACGTTAACAGAAACTGACAGATCTGCATGTTGCCGTGTTGAGGAATGCTGATTTCTTTAAATAGAAGGTATTAAACTAGAATTTGGACATGTTATGAATAGATGAACACAATCTGAGTTTTTAAACATTTCAATATAACTGATAGTGCATATTTGCATTTTTTTTTCATGCATTTATGATAGAGATTACACACATTGACCAAACTTTGTATATGTCAATTTCTTGATATTCATGTTATCCATGTATGATTTAGTATTCTGTTAAATGTGGAAACAAAAAGAGAGATACATCATGTGTAATGCATGGCAGAATGCTGGTTTACTCTGTAGATGGTCATTTTGATGTTTCCTTGCCCTAAGTTTAGGTTTATGAGCAGTGTCCATCTCATATTTCATGAACACCTGTCCTCATAGACAGATCCCATTTGTGACACTCTCTCCATCATGTGTGGTTTTGCCATATTTCTGTAGAACTACCAACCCTTAATTCAGGTTGGAGTATCTGCAAGATCACACTGAATTCCAGTGGGCATGCTTATTGCTCAGGTTGTGAATTTTAAGCTGATATTTACATTAATTTATTACCCCACCCACTTATTTCTGAATACAAAAATAGAATTGTTTGCAAAATGAAATAAATTGCATATTTACAGTGGAACAGGAGTTTGTACTAATTTTTATTGTTTAATTATGAAAAGGCAGTAGTTGCAATCTTGCCAAGCGGCCAGTTTACGGTTAACTTCGGTTGTTTTCGGTTGTCGTCGCATTAAATTCTGCGTCGAATCATTGAATTTGGCGAAGTTTTTGCTTGTACTCCATTTTTATAGAAAATGCTATAAATATGCAGAATTTTACATTGAATGTCATGTATGCATTATCTATTGAGCCTGTGTTGCCCTTCTTATATTGGAATTGATGTGTAGACAGGGTAATGGAGTACTTTAGCATGAAAATAGCTTGGATTGTTTGCTTGTGCTGCTGCCATATCATTCTGATATTGAAATTTTATCTAAAATATGTCAAGTTTAATAAGTTTTGTTCCACAATATCATTTTTTTTTGTAATCAAGATGTCTGTTTTTCTTCCCATTTTCAGACACCTTTTCATTTTACCATGTAGTTGTGAAAGTTTCAGACCTTTTTAGATACAATTGGTCAAATTATCATGAAATTTAGACTGTAGGGTTGTGAATTCTTGCTTTTTTACATGAAATGGCAGCATTTTGACTGAAACCATGTGTCACTAAAACTTATTTTATTTCAGAACTAGTTCAGATGTGGGGATGCATTTAGCTTTATTGAACTTGTATTGAGTATTGTTACATAATATGAAAATTTAGAATCTTAAATTTAAAAAAAAAGTCCTCTTCAGGACTCACACCACTATTATCTCCCTTGAGTACTCCGGACCTACAGATGAAGGAGGTAGAAATAAAACTTTAGTTCTCTTTTTCTTCTTTTTTCAGGGCTTTGTACTGCAGTGTTTTGTTTTTTGCTAGCATGAGTTAAATGGTCAGTATTTTAGAAATCACCACTAAAAAATTTGATGCTGATACCAGCTTTCTGGACAATTCTGTGTCATTTCAGAATTGTTGGTTCGAACCGCATCTAGGGCGAATAGTTGACATATCGTTACTCTGGAAATTGATAGGTCTCACAAAAGCATTGAATTTAAAAAAAACCAACCTGGTCAAGGGTTACTTTTTTTTCTTTATAATTGCATATCTTGAACCAATGAAGAATTTGAGCCCAGACACATGCTGCAGAATTTAATTTTTCACTCTGTTTTGGACATAAATGTTACAATGGAGCCCTATGGGAAATGTAATAGTGGTGTGAGACGTGAATGACAACCAGGTCTGGTGACTACTTGAGAGATAGTTGACGTCCAGGAAAGACTAGAGGAACGGGAATAGAGGGTCGGCAACCCGAAATGACGGTCTCGTAAGAAACCACTCACACCCAGGCTACAAAAAAACAACAAAAAAGATACCCCCAGTGTCTTCAAAGAGGGTGTGGGGTGGGGGTGGGCGGATGAAAGACTCAAACAGGCGGATTCACGAAAAACGATTAGGCTAGAACAACGGACCTGACAGGAGAAGTAAGTGTAGAAGAGGTTCAATGTTTCTGCGGTAAGATTTGCGAAAATGGTAGAGATCGGAAGATACATCGGTCAAAGGCGGGATGCAAACACGAACTGGAACAGAGGAAGCGCACAGAGTTATCTGGTGAGACGCAGGAGAGCCATAATCAGGAACAACACCATAGTACTGAGGATCTCCAATATTCTGCTCCGACTGCAGTTGGTGACCAGCATAACACTGATATTGAACTCCAGGATTCTGCTACAGCAGACCAACCAATGAAGCTTGGACGAGTGAAATGGCCAGCTATGAACGACAAGTCATGGGCAAGATTCGATGAGGACCTGAATATGATACCCGGTCTTGTGTATGCTGTTGGCAAAGAATGGTTTGGAACAGTCAATTTGCAGAAGAAGACAGTTGCTCCAACAACAAGCAGACGTCAAAGAGAAATCGAGAAGATACGGCAAGAAATAAGGTCTTTGGGCAAGAGGTATAAGCTGGCAAATGATATGGAACGTATAGGACTCCATGAGCTTCGACAGCAACTCCGGGCTTGACTCCAAGCTCTGAGGAAAGCCGAGAGAATAAGGCAATCTCACCGCGAGAAAGCTAAGAAGAGAGCAGCATATATTTCTGATCCCTACAAGTTCACGAAGGGCATTCTGGAAGGCAAGGAGTCTGGCCACCTGCAGAGCTCTCAGGAGGAAGTTGAGGTCTACTTAAGGTCGGCTCACTCAGACTCTCTGAGAGAGACATCATTGAAGGATAGAACCAGTACCTAAACCAACCATAACCCTCGAGATAAAAGAACCAACATTGAAGGAAGTCCAAGATGTAGTCAGAAAAGCCAGGACTAAGTCAGCATCTGGACCAAATGGGATACCTTATGTCTAAACCTACTAAAACGCCTGTGGCATTAAATCAAGCTTATTTGGCGGAAAGGAGAAATATCAGAAGCATGGCAGAAAGTAGAGGTTATTATGTGCCAAAGGAGGAAAACTCAAAGGAAATAGGGCAGTTCAGAACTATATCGTTGCAGATGGGAAGCCAAGTAAATATATATACATTATATAGCCCTCATGTTTACTTTGTGGGAAAACATGTACGCTGGAACACATCTTGTCATCCTGCCAGCAAGCCCTTACACAAGGAAGATATCAATGGAGATATGACCAAGTTCTCCAGGAAATGGCAGACGTTCTTGAGAGGGAGAGGAAAAAGCCCAGGGCACAGTCAGCCAGCAGACACATCACAAGTGTCAAGCAAGGTCAAGAAAAGAAAGCAACACATTCAAAACAGCAAGCTAGCATATTGGATGGTGCCAACGACTGGGAATTGAGGGTGGTTCTTGACAGGAAGCTGCAGTTCCAAGCATTGATTGATTGAATATTTAGCGTCATTGTATGCCATCTAGGGCTAACAGACGATCAGTTAACCTAACCACTGTTTCCTGGGATTAACCAGTACTCGAGGTCTCACTGAACAATTACCTCCCTTACATGAAGGTAGCAAGATTATTACGCCCAAGAAATAAGAGCTGTGTAAAGCGGTTTCTTTGTGCATATGGGAACATTGGAACATTTTCATGATTTCTGCAAAGTTTGGGTGACCCTGGGAACTGTTTGATGATGCTATAACAGTTTAAAGATGCGTAGTGATACACTGCAACAAATGGGCAGAATTGTCAAAAATGAAGGGGTGCCATCAAACCATCGAAATTGTGAAAAAGCAACCTGGTCAACCCCATGTTTTTTTCTGCATATTTGGACCAACAGAGGACTATCTATGGGAATAAGGCACTTTTAGAACCATTGGTAATGTATCCAGTGTTCCAGAAGTGCATGTCTCTATATGTAGAACAGTACAAAATTAATTGGTGTGTGAGACGTCGAGCACACCCTATCTCCGCAAGTAACTGATAACTTTCCCACTTGAATCAGTGGTGAGAGACGAATGATAATAAGACACAATGTCGTATATCAATCATCACGGAGACTGTTGCCGGGCGGGGATTCGAACTCACGACCCTTGGTTTGATAGTGAGACGCGTAACCGACTGAGCTAATCGGGACCGACTCAGTTCCAAGGAAATATCAATACAACACTACGGCCATATATTGTTCTGATGATTGTGGAACTGACGGTGCCTTGGGAGGAAAGATGCAACTAGGCAAATCAGAGGATGAGAACTAGTACGACGATCGTGTCCAGCAGTGTAGAGAAGAGGGTTGGAAAGTGTGGAGCTTTCCCATAGAAGTAGAGACACGTGGATTCCCAGCTCAATCCATGTGGAAATTACTCCAAGACATTAGAATGTCAGGACTTCAGAAGAAGCTGGCAGTTGGGAGAATCTCCAAAGCTGCAGAAAATAGCTCCAGCTGGCTATGGCTGAGAAGAGATGCAAGTAGTTGGAAGACTACCACTGATGGGTAGTGTTTGGCCAACACTATCGCTTCACCACCCGAGCTTGTCCTGGGATTAAAGAAGCGAAACAAGTGATGACGGGTGGCCCCCAGCTGATGACATCAATGGTTAGCAGTGTAGCTGTATTATTCATTATTATATACACTTTCTACCGACATCAACCGTATTATATACACTTTCTACCGACATAAATCATAATTATTACATTGTCTGCCGACATAACTGTATTTTATACATTGTCTACTGACATAAACCGTAGTGTATACACTGCCTATCGACATAACTGTATTAAATACACTGTATACAGATATAAACCGTCTTTAATACACCGTCTTTCATATTTATCAGTTTAATCCGTAATTTATACATAGTAAAATGTATGATAATTACCCACTGCAACAACTGACAACTTCTCGGCAATTCGAGTTTTGTGAAGCTCTATATCAGCTTCGTACGACGGAAATTCCATTTCAAACTCTTTTCGCAAGTCTTCTGCTTCAATGATACTCGGTAGTTTTTCTTCTAATAGCGTGATTATGTCACTTAGCTTAGATTTCTTTTCTTGCAAATTTCTGGTTTTGAAAAAAAACAACAAACAAACTAAGTCAGAAAAGCATGTTGATTTCCATACTGGCGTTATACTTACACAGTACGAAATCATGAGTATATACGTCAAAGTGTTAACCGTAGTAGTGCGTTGAAGTTGAATCATTATGATGATTATTTTAAGTCTCACTACACAGTTACGCCCCTTTTTCCCAAGATTACATGATTCTTACGCTTAATTTGGTTTTGAAATATTTTCAAAATGGTTCATAGTAGTTGTGATTTCTTGCTGCAGATGATTAATGCAAAAGCTGGTATTGCATTTACTGCAATAAGACATCACTGGTCTAAAAAAGTGACTTTTATAGGATTTCAACATATGCATAATTATATTTATGAGTGTTTGAGGACTTTTTTCCCCAAAAATATCAGGGTTTCACTGCACCCTCTTTAAAAAAAAAAATCAACGTGGTTAACCTACCAGTTCTTGTGCATTTTATGTAGGTTTACATTCCCGCTATGAAAAACAAACTTAAACAAATTCTATGTGGAATTCATTTTTCCATGGAAATCCTAGACCTTATTTTATATAGAACAAAGAACAAAATTAAAATGTGTAGAGAGACCTTTACGAAGTTCTATAATTGACATATATTGAATAAACTACACCTAGTAAACGTACACAACTTCTAGTTTAATTGTCCATATTATGTTACAAATCAATATTAAATAACACTTTTTTAACGGTATTGTTTCCTCCTGTTTTTGTAGAAGCCACATTGGACACGTGACCGTCCATTCGTTTTAAAATGTTCTCTTGTTTGTATGCGTAAATACAAAGCTACAAATGAAATCTAAAAATATGTACCTAGTAGCAAGTGTTCTCGAGTAGTGACCCGTATCAGAATCAATTACGTCAGTTTGATGTCGGGGACCACCACTGAAATATTGTGAGTTTGATTGAGTAAACAACTTATTTATGTTGATACATGTATTGATGAAACTTTTCTTTACCATCAAATTGTCTTCATTTTTCAAATTTTGCAAAATTATAAATACCATCAAATTGCCCTCAGTTTCAAATTATGCTAAATTTTCTATACTATCAAATTGCATTCAGATTCAAATTTTGCTAAATTTTCTTTACCATCAAATTGCCTTCGTTTTCAAATTTCGCTAAAACACAGGTCTTATCTCCATAAAATCAATGATTATTTTGTAAATTTTACATTCAAGTTAAGAATCCGGGAGTAGTTTCGTGATCTACCTTCCACAGTTTGAAGTAAAATTTCCAAAATAACCCAGGTGGTGAATAAGTTAAAAAGCGAGTATATAATAATATCCAATCTTGGTATTTGATCTGTAGGATTAAACTGGCCTTCTAATTATGAATCTGGAAGTTGTAATCGAATTATCTCACTTATTTCCGTTACTTTACTAATTTGATAATGTTACCGTATCATTTCCATCAAATAAGACATAACACCTATACTTATTATACTAATTTGGTAATGATACCGTTCAATCAATCAAATAAGACATAGCACCTATACTTATTATACCAATTTGGTAATGTTACAGTATCATCTCAATCAAATAAGACATAGCACCTATACTTATTATACTAATTTGGTAATGTTACCGTTTCATCTCAATATAACAATAGCACCTATACTTATTATACTAATTTGACAATGTTACCGTATCATCTCCATCAAACAATAGCACCTATACTTATTATACTAATTTGGTAATGTAACCGTATCATCTCCATCAAATAATAACACCTATACTTATTATACTAATTTGGTAATGTTACCGTATCATCACTATCAAATAATAACACCTATACTTATTATACTAATTTGGTTATACTACCGTATCATCTCCATCAAATAATATATAGCACCTAAACTAATTTGGTAATGTTACCGTATCATCTCCATCAAATAACAGCACCTATAGTTATTACACTAGTTTGGTAATGTTACCGTATCATCTCCATCAAACAATAGCACCAATACTTATAATACAAATTTGGTAATGTTACCGTATCATCTCCATCAAAAAATATATAGCACCTATACTCATTACACTGATTTGGTAATGTTACCGTATTATCTCCATCAAATAATAGCACCTATACTTATTATACTAGTTTGGTAATGTTACCGTATCATCACTATCAAATAATAACACCTATACTTAGCATACTAATTTGGTTATGTTACAGTATCATCTCCATCAAATAATATATAGCACCTAAACTAATTTGGTAATGTTACAGTATCATCTCCATCAAATAATAGCACCTATACTTATTACACTAGTTTGGTAATGTTACCGTATCATCTCCATCAAACAATAGCACCTATACTTATAATACAAATTTGGTATCATCTCTATCAAATGAAACGTATCACCTATACTTATTATACTAATATGATAATGTAACCGTATCATCTCAATCAAATAAGACATAGCACCTACACTTATTATACTAATTTGGTAATGTTACCGTATCATCTCCATCAAACAATAGTACCTATACTTATTATACTTATTTGGTAATGTTACTGTATCATCTCCATCAAATGAGACGTATCACCTATACTTATTATACTAATATAATAATGTAACCGTATCATCTCCATCAAATAAGACATAGCACCTATACTGTTGATACTAATATGATAATGTTACCGTATCATCTCAATCAAACAATAGTACCTATACTTATTATACTTATTTGGTAATGTTACCGTATCCTCTCCATCAAATAAGACATAGCACCTATACTTATTATACTTATTTGGTAATGTTACCGTATCCTCTCCATCAAATAAGACATAGCATCTATACTTATTATACTAATTTGGTAATGTTACCGTATCATCTCCATCTAATAAGACAAAGCTCCTATACTTATCATACTCATTTGATAATGTTACCGTATCATCTCTATTAAATAATAGCACCAATTCTTATTATACTAATTGGATAATGTTACCGTGTCATCTCCATTAAATAAGACATAGCACCTTTACTTATTATACTAATTTGATAATGTACCCGTATCATCTCCATCAAATACGACGTATCACCTATACTTATTATACTAATTTGATATCTCCATCAAATAAGACATTTCACCTATACTTATTATACTAGTTTGATAATGTTACCGTATCATCTCCATCAAATAAGACATTTCACCTATACTTATTATACTAGTTTGATAATGTTACCGTATCATCTCCATAAAATAAGGCATACATAAAGCACCAAAATGTATACTTATTATTCTCATTTGATATTGTTACCGTATCATCCCAACCGAATATGTTGCATTACCAATAACTGTTATACTAATGTCATACTTTTACCATAGCAACTCCAAAATGCATGCTTTGAAAGTAACTGTTGAAAGCTGGTCACATTGGTCAGATGTTAAAGTAAAATGATGAAATGTGTTAACAGAGACAAAATTGATAAAAGTACATTATTACCTTGCCATTGTGTCTGATTGTAGTATTCACGTCTCAGTCACAGGCAGCCCATGCATTTAGTCTGTAGCCAGATACTGGTTACCTTATTGATACACCCATCCTGACAAAACTGTAAGAAAGAAAGATGATGAACCGTATTGTTGCTAACAAATTTACATAAATGTATCTTTACACACGACGTCACAGAGGTCTTTGTGTTATTGTCGTTGTATGCTGTTTTGCGTCGCTTTTAACAATCTATCGCAATGGTGTTTACTTGAGACGTAATTCTGAGAGCTGCCACACTGGAATATCATGCCGTAGACACATGGCATAATAATACCCCACCAAGTCACGTTATACTGACACCGGAACAACCGGACATTAAACTCAAAATGCTGAGTTCCAAGCGAGGATGCTTATAGTTCCATTTCCAAGTCTTTGAAATGACCCGGTTGGGGATCGAATACATTGGTTGGAGGTTCCATGGGGACGGAAATTTCTATTTACAAAGCCATGCAAGATTATTTTTCTTGCATACCAAACACATTGAATATTTATTTAAATTTATTGAATTTAACAAAGAGGCCCTTTAGACGTCAAGTTAAATATATTACGTCAAATGTTTTAATACGTCACATCATAAATTATTCCAACGTCACAGCAGGGTAGGATAATCGCGTAGAGGGTGTGTAGGATAAAAATTCTGTACCCGTTAAAAAAACTTGGAAATATCTAACCCTGGTAAAAAATGCAATAAATGGTTAACCAAACCTCAAAAGTTGCATTATGTAATACCCCCATCCGTAAATGATTACATAAGATATAATGCATGTATGACATAAAAAGCCTTGTTTATACCCTTATAAATATTGTCATAAATAAACAACACATATATTACTACAACAAATATGATACAGACAGATAGCGTTAACAAATGACCAGATAATATACAATATTATTCTATAATATAACAATAGTTAAAATAAAAATGAGTGTAAAATATATTAAAATGTCGAAGCTAATGTTATTCAAATTAATCTTGATTTTGGAAACTGTTTTAATGCAGAATATACCATCATTAGTATTTCAGTAGAAAACCGGATAACTATTATTTCGTATGTTATCAGGTGTGTAGACACTACTTTAATATGACAGCCGACCATGTTGAGTGAGCGTGTCTTTTATTTGACAGCCGACCACGTTAACTAAGCGTGTCTTTAATATATGACAACCGACCATGTAGTCTGAGCGTGTCTCAAATATGACAGCCGACCATGTTGACTGAGCGTGTCTTTAATATGACAGCCGACCATGTTGACTGAGCGTGTCTTTAATACGACAGCCGACCATAATGACTGAGCGTGTCTTTATTATGACAGTCGACCATGTTGACTGAGCGTGTCTTTATTATGACAGTCGACCATGTTGACCTAGCGTGTCTTTAATATGACAGCCGACCATGTTGACTGAGAGTGTCGCGTGTCTTTAATATGACAGCCGACCATGTTGACTGAGCGTGTCTTTAATATGACAGCCGACCATGTTGACTGAGCGTGTCTTTATTATGACAGTCGACCATGTTGACTGAGCGTGTCTTTGATATGACAGCCGACCATGTTGACTGAGCGTGTCTTAAATATGACAGCCGACCATGTTGACTGAGCGTGTCTTTATTATGACAGCCGACCATGTTGACTGAGCGTGTCTTTATTATGACAGCCGACCATGTTGACTGAGCGTGTCAGTAATATGACAGCCGACCATGTTGACTGAACGTGTCTTTAATATGACAGCCGACCATGTTGACTAAGCGTGTCTTTGATATGACAGCCGACCATGTTGACTGAACGTGTCTTTGATATGACAGCCGACCATGTTGACTGAGCGTGTCTTTAATATGACAGCCGACCATGTTGACTGAACGTGTCTTTAATATGACAGCCGACCATGTTGACTGAACGTGTCTTTGATATGACAGCCGACCAAGTTCACTGAGCGTGTCTTTGATATGACAGCCGACCATGTTGACTGAGCGTGTCTTTGATATGACAGCCGACCATGTTAACTGAACGTGTCTTTGATATTACAGCCGACCATGTTGACTGAGCGTGTCTTTGATATGACAGCCGACCATGTTGACTGAGCGTGTCTTTGATATGACAGCCGACCATGTTGACTGAGCGTGTCTTAGATATGACAACCGATCATGTTGACTGAGCGTGTCTTTAATACGACAGACGACCATGTTGACTGAGCGTGTCTTTGATATGACAGACGACCATGTTGACTGAGCGTGTCTTTGATATGACAGCCGACCATGTTGACTGAGCGTGTCTTTAATATGACAGCCGACCATGTTGACTGAGCGTGTCTTTGATATGACAGACGACCATGTTGACTGAGCGTGTCTTTGATATGACAGCCGACCATGTTGACTGAGCGTGTCTTTAATATGACAGCCGACCATGTTGACTGAGCGTGTCTTTGATATGACGGCCGACCATGTTGACTGAGCGTGTCTTTAATATGACAGCCGACCATGTTGACTGAGCGTGTCTTTGATATGACGGCTGACCATGATATTAAGGAATAACAAGTTAGTGTGCATTTGTTGACAGTTTATAACAGTTCCAAACGTTTAAGTATTGCATAATTTGTTGGAACTTAATATTTTTCTAAATGTAAAGACCAGATTCTCTAGAGTGACTCCTAGAGCGAAAATAAATGACGTTCAACTGTTCACCCGTTATTTCCATCATGATTATTTTCTTATGTGAGAAAGAGTCTACAAGTTCCCAAGCGATGTTTACGTTTACATAAAAACCTTATCCATAACATGTCATCAAAAGTCAAACAAATACACGCACACACGCACGTATGCAAGCATTTATTATTGAAATATAAACATATAATCTTAAGTGTAAACATATACTAGGTCATAACTCGACAACATATAGATATCTACTATCTATGTATTTAGTATCTTTTGAGTCATAATTATACATACGGGGAAAAGTTAAGCATTTAAAAAATCATTTCGGTCTAGCTCTGTTTCTCTAAATTTCTAAAATGCTTTATTGCAGATTATAAGAGATTAATAGTCACTCAATATGTACATATCGACGGTTGATTAATTTGCAGAACAAACGGTCTATTAAAAAGGTTATTTCATTAATGGCGTGAAAATGACAATGGCAGATTATTTGTATGTGTGAAGCTGGCATAGCACAGATTGGGTGCAGTTAAACGCATCAATGAAACAATGGGTATTATGGTCATAAGTACCACGACGACATCCTTTCAAAACACGAATTTATTCAGAATTTCCGACGGTCACCGAGCTCACATCGACAACAAAGCAACTTAAAACATCGGCATGATACCTTGGCCGTCCCTATTATCCGATCTTAACCGCATCGGACACCTTTTGAGTGAGCTAGGGTGCTCTGGTCATTCCTGTTATCCGATATTAACCCCATCGGACATATTTTTAATGTTTTATTTTTTATTTTTAATTGGGGTGCCTTTATTGAGCTAGGGAACCTGTCGGCAGTTTCCAACCTAGCTGAACTCCGTTAAAGAAGGGGACTAAATGTATCGAATTTGGCGAATGCGATTGGTCACATCAATTATTGAAAGTGCCTGGTTGTTATTAGACACTGGAGAGGACATTCCCGATATTAATAGCGTTAACAGAAGTCTAACAGCTCGTTAAATATGGTTAATTCTAAATTAATATATACGTATATAAGACATGTGAGATTATATTTCTGGAGATTTTGGAAATTTATCATTTGAAATGTTAAAGTCATTTGATATTTACCCATTGTTTACTTCTGATCGAATGCTTTATGATTTAATACCTTTTGAATACGGTGCCGAACGAGTAATTTCCCATGTTGTTTACTGCTGTTTTATAATTATTTATCTCACTGATATAAAAATCAAATGTATCATAATAATATATTGGACAAAGAATAAGATTTACGTAAAAACGTGATATAATGCAACTTAAATAAAATGCCCAATACGCTTAACTTTTACCGATAGGTGTATAGCAATGAACGAAGTACAATCATATGACATGTATCTGAACTATGTAATGTATAGATAAAAGCAATATGTAAATGTTAACTGTAAAAAAAAAGCAGTTAATCATAAAAGTTATATTCCATTTACACAGCTTTCCAGTCAATCACTCGAGATTATAATCAGGAAGCCGAATAAATAGAGATGCCTTAAATCCTTCCTTATTAACTACCTCTTTTCAAATGCTAACTGAAACACGGTTATTGGTAGTATGAACATATACATTAGAATTGATTAATTGATTGATTGAATATTTAGCGTCATTTTAGCGTCAGCAAGGGCTAACAAACGATCAGTTAACCTAACCATTGTCTCATTGGATCCCGAAGGGTTAACCAGTACTCGAGCACACCCCATCTCAGCAAGTTACTGACAACTTTCTTACTTGAATCACGGTGAGAGACGACTGATAATGAGACACAATGTCATATATCAATCATCACGGAGACTGTTGCCGGGCGGGGATTCCAACTCACGACCCCTGGATTGAAAGTCAGACGCGTAACCGAAAGAGCTAACCGGGACGGGCCATATATGTATATATATATACATAAGAAGACACAATGCACATACTGTCGATGTCAGATGTTACAGAATGCTCTTATCATTTACAAGTACTATGTAAATGTGTAAGATGAATAACAAAATTATTTTATGTACACAGTGTAATATATATTATGTGTTTGATTAGGAGATACACCCTGTTTTGATTCTTCGCTATATATTCTATAACACTCAAAGAACTATACTTTTGTGGCCAATGAGCAAAAAAGCTATAAACAAAAAAATTCGGTTATGATCAAGTTATTTTATGTTACCTGTGTAACCATACATATTAAGGTCACCAAGGGTTATAACTTTGAATCAATCAACAAAATCTAAACCATTTCATACTATGCCGAAGAATGGGCGAATACAGTAAATTTACATATTATAAGACTGATCGAGCTAAAACAATTTTGCATGAAACTAGAAGTAAAACGTGACACATTTCTTCTTAATGCTATAGCTCTTATGAAACACATTGTTAAATCACATAAGCCGATGGTAAAAACAGTTGTAAAAGAGAAAATTACCGTTTATCTTTTACATATTCCTGATGAAAATTACTTCGTGCTAATGCTGTTAAATTTAAAAAGTATTATCACATGTGATTTAATTCAAATAAATTGGTAGTCAACAACCACAATCCATACAAAGCAAATGGTATGTCACACAGATATCGTCTACTCGATATTTGCTATCATCACAAAAACAGGGGAAGTAATCAATCAATCACAGTAGGGCGTATCTAGAGAACGGGATACGATTTTGTGTGGTGAATTTTGAGGGAATGATAGTGAAGAGCTATAATGATAAACTAGAAACACAAGAAGTTAAAACATATTGAGAAACTATGCAGTCAGGACCCACACGCTCATTTTAGTACGCAACCCTGCTCACTTAACGACAGCGTAGCAACGGTGAAAATAGTCCAGTTTCAGCATCGCAAGCTATTTTGGTCGCCATTTTTTGGGGTAAATTACGGGGGGAAATTGAAATTGTGGTCTCAATACCACGATTTCAGCTTGATGTTCGATTCGGAAAAATTTATAATAATAAAAGAAATGCTGGAATACTTTAAAAATGTAGAATACTTGCTTTGTTTGGTCAAAATATCAATTTTAACCCGCACAAAGGCCACTTTTTATGCTCCACTGTTTCGCGTTCTTGAAAATCGCTCATTTTTGATTCACGTTTAGGCTATTATACGAATGTGTTTTTTTCTTTGTTTATACATGTGCTATAAAATCAGAGCTTTAAGTAAGTCTGCCACATTTAAACTACTATTTATAAATACGAAAAACATGCACAATACTAGTTTTTTTAACACCACTTGCTCGATTTTTGCGGTGGTGAAAGTGGCGAGTTCACGCAGATCGATTCTATATGGGGGTCGTCTCAAACGTAAACGGAAGGCAACATTGTTATTTGTTCCTTCCTTTTTCTGTCAACCAAAGCTATCACCCAGAGGCACTTTATTGTACGAGTTTTTTATAAAATAAATTACGTCCCTTTTTTTAAATATTTCATTTTTATAGGTTTTCATGACAATAGCTTCATTTATCTAGTAGACTATAGTTGCAACTAGCATAAAGATATATAGAGTCTAATAATGTGTTTGATAGGTCAGGTTTGTTTATGAAACAATTAATAGAATAATTAAAACTGTATACTGTTTTGTACTCACCATTTAGAATTTAAAAAAAAAATTAACAGTATTTTTATAATTTTTTTAAAAAGCCATTTTTTATAACAAAATCTCTTTTCTAACTTTTTTTATTTTTTGTTAAAAAAATCTGTATTAACATCAAAATGTCTGATCTATGATGTTGCATTGAATCAGTAAGTGCACTAAACACTGAATTGCTATTAAGTGTAAATAATGAAAAGAAAAATATCATTTTAAATATGCATGTACAACTGAGTTTTAACAGTAACTTAATTACACTCTTTATGTCTTTGGTTTAAGATGATGAACAAATTTGGCCTAATTTATAAAACAATAATTTCAATATCCAAATAATCCTTGCCTGTGCATTTTTCTTTTCTTTATTAAATGTATAAATATATACACTGAACACTCACAAGAACAATTAGTATATTGATATCATTGTTTTATTTAGGCTTATTTTTTCATTGTCTTAAAAACATTTTTTTTTAATTTTCACCAATAGGTTTTATTTCGTGAACAAGCAGCCCAATGCATCAGTATAACTGATATAACTTTTTTCCTGTGCATGAAACTTTACTGAGAGCTTGATTTTATTTCTAAAGATATTTTAGCATTCCATGACAAAATAATAACATTTTATTAAAATTCACAATTTTAACCAGTATTGGGTTTCTACTGGCCTCTTAGTATTGTATACTCCAGAAAAAGGCACTGTGTGGCCCATTGAATTCAAAAGGGGGATAAAAAAAATATTTTTTTAAGAGATTTACAAACAATATTGTGTTTGATAATTGTTTCACAAGCAATTGAAACACTACAATTAGGTTTCATTTTACTGACAACATCTAAAAATGTATACATAAAACAATTCCTACAAAAGATGATAGCAAGAGCTGCCAGAGCACTTGACTATTTCGATACTGTTCTAAAATAACAGCTTTTTCAGGAAAAAAGTACCAAAAAGAAGACAAGTAAAACTCAGGGATGGAGAAATTGAACTATAATTATTGCTTATCTGTTAAAAATAAATGAGCAAAATAATTCACCAACACTATTCATTTTCATTATCAACAGTTGTTTTTTTTTGAAAACAACAAAGGGAATGGATGACATATAGGCCTATGCACCAACTTCACCGCAGAGGACAAATACCGGTACCAGTTCATGAAAATGGATCTAAAGTTGAAATAATCTTGTACCAGCATGCATAGTTTATCACAGTTGGATACCCTTTCATCAAAATAAAGAAAAAACGAGAAAAAAAAGGATTAAATTTTAGAGTTAAGAAGAGTTTTTTTTTACCACTCAGAGCGGACAAAATAAAATATTTTGCTCCCAGGGTCATAGTTTTTAACAAATTTGAGAGATTACCACAAACAGACCCTATTTTTCAAACATCTAAGATCAAGACCTTGTACTACAAACTTTAACCTGCTAAAAACAAAATTTTTAAGTCTAAAAGGGATATAATTCTGCAAAAATGCATTCAAGAGTTATGGTTCTTATCTCTATGAGTTTCCTAAAAGATTTTGAACACACATGAGAAGTTCCATTCATGTCCAATGATAGGATGATGAAATAAGTACCAAATCAAAAACTTTAATCTCTAAAAATCACTAACCAAAGTTTCCAAGTCCAAAAGGGCCATAACTTTGTAAATATGCAGCCAAGAGTTATGGTTCTTAATTCTGTGCATTCCATTGATGATACTGAACACACATGTGAAACTTCATTCATATTGTATGAGTGGTTGCATAGATATTTTACCTGATAAAAAACTTTAACCTGAAAAATTAAGTCCATAAAGGGCCATAACTCTGCCAAAATGCAACCCAGATTTATGTTTCTTGTGTCTGTGTGTTCCATTGATGATGCTGAACACACAAAAACTTTAACCTGGAAAACCAACGCCGACGCCGGAGCGAGTACAATAGCGCCCCTACCCCCTATTCTACTGCATTCGACTTGCCAGTTCTTTAGAAAATTTTTGAAATTTCAAAATTTTATCCCTTTTTGGACCCCTGCTGGTTCATTTTGGATATCAAATACCCTTAAAAGGATTCAGTTTCAACAGTTATGACTAAGCAATGCTCCAGACACCATATGAATATAATAATACCAAAAATGGATGAGAAAAACATAATTTTCTGTTTTCCAATACTATTTCTATGTAAATATCAGTCCCCTTACTGGGCCTCAATATACCCCAACACCTTCATTTGAACAAAATTCAAACTCTTCATCATAGGGATCATTTATGCCAAATATGAATTAAGTCGTCTCATCAGTTTTGGAGAAGAAAATTTTTGAAATTTCAAAATTGTATCCCTTTTTGGGCCCCTGCTGGTCCCTTATGGATATTAAATCCCTTTAAAGAACTCAGTCTCAACTGTTATTACTGAACAATGCTTCAGACAGCATTATGATTGGAATAATACCAAAAATGTATGAGAAAAAACATAATTTCATGTTTTATCATACTATTCCTACTTAAACATCAAAGTCCCCTTACTGGGCGCCAATACATCCTAACCCCTTTATTTGAACAAAATTCAAACTCTTCATCATATGGATCAATTGTACCAAATATGAATGAATTTGACTCATCAGTTTCAGGGAAGATTTTTTATTTTTCATATTGCTATCCCATTTTGGACCCCACCTGGGCCCTTATGGATTTTCAATCCCCTTTAAAGAACTGGCTCAACAGTTATGACTTAACAACGCTTCAGTCACTAATATGATTGGAATAATTAAAAAAACTGATGACAAAAAACACAATTTCCTGTTTTCCCTTACTATTCCTATGTAAACATGAAAGTCCCCTTACTTGGCCCCAATATACCCTGACCTCTTCATTTGAACAATATTCAAACTCTTCATCATATGGATCATTTATGCCAAATATGAATTAAGCCAGCTTATCAGTTTTGGAGGAGAAAAACACAATTTCCTGTTTTCCCTTACTACTCCTATGTAAACATGAAAGTCCCCTTAATTGGCCCCAATATATCCTGACCTCTTCATTTGAACAAATTCAAACTCTTCATCATATGGATCATTTGTACCAAACATGAATGAATTTGACTCATCAGTTCTTGAGAAGATTTTTGATAATTTATACCTTTTTGGGCCCCTTATGGCTATTAAATCCCCTTTTAGCCCGGCAGGATAGTGAAAAAATCTTTCAGTTAATGATGCAAGCATGAAACTTTTCATACCTAAAGTTTAACTACTCCTAAATTGGAAAAACACATTAGCCACGTGAAATTTTCGTTACGGCGGCCATTTTCCAAGATGGCCGCCAAACTCTTGATTTTCATTGTATTTACCTATGGTACGTTTCGGTTTTGTGTTACTGTTGTGTTCGGAAACATTGTACTGGAATATAAATGGTTTCTGTGGACATATATAATTATAAGCTTTCTAAACATATCCAGTAATAAGGTTTTAGAAGTGTTTTTGCGAATAAAATAAAAGAAAAGGTTCCTCTTCCCATAATTATTTAGTAGAATTTTTATCATTTTTTTAGGAAATGTGGAAGATAACCAAATTAAAGCTCATAATACGTATCTTTTATGTCTATTTCTATTTAGGGTAATAGTAAAATTGACAACAAGTGAGATTTAAGCGTCAGAAAACTATTTCATAACTATGAAAAGAAGAAAAACGGAAACTTTAAAATTAAAAAAAAATTCTAAAAAAAAAAAAAAAATCAATGTCGTGTATCTACGGACTGTAAATGAAAATATTTTGTTAAATTAATAATTAATTTCTTAATCAAGTTGATATATCGGTCTTACTAACCCTTATAACAAAAATAATATATATAAAGAGTGGTCGTCAAAGCACAACCTGGGCATACTGGTGACGCCACTGCTGTGAAACTCAGCATGGGGTCCAGTGTCAGCTATTTTTTTTTTAATTTTAGTATCCCAAATGCTATCAAGCTTGCCCCACATACATTATCGCCATGGTAAATCTTGTATGTTTGTGAGATAGCCGCACCTGAATTGACAGGGTATGCCAGCGCGGGAGAGCCGAGCCAAGGATAACGGGGCTTTAGTTATCCGGAAGGTGTACAGATCGGACGGGATTTAAATGGCACTGGATGAACGATCGGGCTAGATGTAGGGCTTTTTTATTTTGGTTCGAATCTAGTTGTATCCCATACACCAATGTGCTTGTTATTTTTTCAAGGTGGTAAAAGGATAACCCCTCGGCCTTGGATTATCAGATATACATTTTGACAGCAATTGTTTATATTGAAAATAATCTAAATGATGACAGATTCGACGGTATTATCGCTATCTAAAGTAACTGATTGGCAGAAATGTTGTCTGTGTCAAACCGTCAAAGATGAGGATCTGAAATCTCCCCCTTCGAGGTATGAGGTGACACCAGATAGGGATGGCTATGCAATGATAGCAAGGAATCTTCCCTTATTTAAAGAAATACATCAGTTACCGATTATACTGGAACCAAAACGGTTAGACGATGGAGATGGAATAGCAGAGACCTTAAGGAAGAACAAAGCTGTATACCATCAGAGCTGTAGACTCCTGTTTAGTAACAGCAAGCTTGAGAGGGCGACGAAAAGGTCAGCTGGTCCCAGTAAGACTGTGAAAATTCCCGAAAAAACTAGACGGATGAGCTTGGAAACTCAAGTATGTTTTTTGTGTGAAAAGAAAGATCCGTCGCATGATCTCCGCCGTGTCATGACAATGGAGTTAGACAAGAGGCTGAACGAATGTGCAAGGACTCTAAATGATGGTAGACTTCTAGCAATTTTAAGTGCAGGAGATGTTGTCGCCCAAGAACTACAATACCATCGGTCGTGTTTAACAAAACTTTATAACAGGGAGAGGTCACATATAGTTATAGAGGAAAATAAACCAAATGAAGACAGATATTTATATCCTCAAGTTTTCTCCGAGCTTCTTGTCTACCTTACAGAAACCATAACAAGTAGCAATGAGCCAGTGTTGTTTCGATTAGCAGATTTAGTCAGTCTCTATCGGCAACGATTGATACAGCTCGGTGTTGACGACCCTAGTATTAATTTAACAAGACTGAAAGAACAATTATTATCTGAAATGCCCGAATTAGAAGCGCATAAAAAGGGGAGAGATATACTTTTAGCATCTACTGAAGATGTTGGTTCAGTTTTATCAACGGCCATGGATTATACTGAAGCCATCATTATCACCAAAGCTGCAAAAATCATACGAAAACGTATGATCGATCATAAGTCCTCTTTTTCTGGAACATTTGATGACAGTTGTGTAGAAGATTCAATTCCATCTGTACTTCTTCAGTTTGTTTCTATGATAGAGCATGGGGCTGACATTAAATCTCAGCTACGATTTGGAGCGTCTAAAACAGATTTGGCATTATCTCAGTTGCTTCAATATAACTGCTACACAAAATATCAAACTGAAGGAAAACTGTTACGGCATTCAAAAGATCGTGAAACCCCTTTTCCTATATTTCTTGGACTGTCAGTATACTGGAAGACCAGAAAGAAACACCTCGTCGAATTGTTACATGATCATGGCCTAAGTATATCTTATGACAGGGTTCTGGAAGTTTCTGCTTAACTAGGTGATGCTGCAGTTGACAAATACAAGGCAGAAGGCGTTGTATGCCCAAACATCTTAAGAAAATCTGTGTTCACTACGTCAGCTATGGATAATATTGACCACAATCCATCAGCCACAACAGCCACATCGTCATTCCATGGCACGAGCATATCAATATTCCAACATCCCTCGGCAGGACATGAAGGAACTTTGCAAGAACGATGCCAGATTGATACGAAAGTAAAGACAATCTCCAAGCTTCCTGAATCGTACACAAATGTTCCGCCCGCTTTCTTCGGGAACAAAAATCCTCAACCTCCACATGTCGAAAGCCCAAACCTTCTTACGTCTGTTGATCTTAAACCGGATTTCGAATGGTTACAAAAGGTGTGTCTTTCTGACACGGTTAATTCTGATAGAGTTGACATATCATGGGCGGTCCATCACGCTTCAATGAAGAGAGGCCCTTCATTTGAGGTTACCATTACATCATTATTGCCACTTCTAAGGGAACAAGCTCATTCTGTTGCAACCATTTGTCATTGCTTGAAAAAAATCAAGGAAGTTGTATCTCACCTGAATCCGGGTCAAGTTCCTGTGGTAGCTGCTGATCAACCAATATTTGCCACAGCAAAACAGGTTCAGTGGCACTGGCCAGACAAGTACGGCGAAGACAGATTTGTGATTATGTTTGGTGGACTTCATATTGAAATGGCTGCTCTGAAATCGTTAGGTACTCTGTTGCAAGATAGTGGATGGACTACTGCTCTTGTAGAATCTGGAATAACAACTACCGGTATTGCCGATTCATTCCTTTCTGCATCAAGTGTGACAAGGACACGTCAAATGCATCAAGTGACAGCTAGTTGTCTGTATAAGCTTTTGAAGGAATCTTATGAGGCATATGTAATTGAAGTACGGACTGATGATCAACAGGAACAAAGTTTCGAAGATTGGTGTGACATGCGCAAGACCCAGAGCCCGCAATTTCAGTATTGGTATTTGATATTTGAAATGGAACTTTCAATATTAGCCCTGATAAGATCTTTCAGAGAGGCAAATTTTGACCTGTATTGCCAAGCTTTGCAAAAACTAATACCATTCTTCTTTGCAAACAACAATATCAATTACGCTCGCTGGTTACCAATTCATCTCAGAGATATGTTACGTCTTGGTAGCACTCATCCTCAAATAAAGAGTGAATTTATCAAGGGCAATTTCGTAGTTCATAAATCCAAACGTGGATTCTCTGCTTTGGCAATGGATCAGGCCCATGAACATGCAAACGCTGTCATTAAGGGAGAAGGTGGGGCGATCGGTATTACAGAAGATCCCTCTGCGCTTAGAAGATGGATGGTTGCTGGTCCAGAAATAAGCCATCTTGTCAATACGTATGAGGAGATTTCTGAACAGAAAGAAGCAAACGAAGAAGAAAGGCATCTTGAACAGACTACTCATGCACAAAGAACTTTCTTGGATCGCGTCTCAAAGTTGTACAACACTATAAGAGAGATGGATAATCCCTTCATGGAAGAATCAAAAGATCTGTTGACTATTGATTCAAAACAAGTTGCCCACCCGAGTGTAGCTGAAAGGCTTGCAACTCATTATGAAAAGGGCAAGGAAAAATTTGATGAATTTATAGCCAGTCTGTCTCCTGGATCAGAGAGCAAGTTTTATGACCCGATAAAGAAGCAGAAATTAGCTTTTTTCTCTCAAAATCCAGATGATTCATCTAAAGATATGAAGCAGAAAATACTGAAAGACGATTGTGCACTCTTCTCACAGTTGTTCATATCTTGCCAAGCCAGAGACTGTGATTTGAATGACTTTTTCAAACACGAGAATCAACCTTTCCCTGCAGCCTTGAGTGATGGTGGTAGACTCCATTCATGTCAGAAATCCCAGCTTGCAAGTATTCTTGAGGATGCAGCAATAAATTCTGATGAAAGTCCTGAAGTAGAGGCATTGATTATTGATGGTTCAGCATTAGTAAATTCAATAACACCCAGAATCTCAAAAACATTTGATCAGTATGCCGAACTTGAGGTCCTTCCTAAAATGCAAAAGTATAGCTCAACATATGCTAGAACTGATATTGTGTTTGATGTTTATAAACCACAAAGCCTAAAAGCAGAAACTCGCTCGAAAAGAGGCTTCGGGACACGCCAAAGAGTAACAGGAAGAGGAAAGGTTTCCAAGATTTGGCATAGTTTTATGAGGGACAGTTCAAATAAAACCGAGCTCTTTGAGTTCCTAGCAGATAAGATTGCTGAAAACTGCACAGGTAACGTTGTTTATGTTACTCGAGGAGAGAATGTTATTTGCAATCAGATGGTTGATGTGGATCATTTGTCTCCTTGCAATCATGAGGAGGCTGACACAAGAATATTTGTACATGTCAAACACAGTATTGAAGAAGGAAAGAAGCGAGTTATGATTAAGGCAAATGACACAGATATTTTTGTAATTGCTTTGAGCGTTTTCTCCAATCTCAAAGAACTAGGCCTATTACAACAACTTTGGATTGAGTTTGGTACAGGCAAAAATTTGAGATGGATACCTGTGCATGATATTACTTATGGTATCACGCAGGAAAAGTCGAAAGGTATTTTATTTTTCCATGCTTTCTCTGGGTGTGATAATGTATCAGGTTTTAAAGGGAAAGGCAAGAAATCTTTATGGCAAACCTGGGATGTGTGCCCAGATGTATCTTATGTGTTCAAGAAGTTAAGTAGATATCCCCCAGTAGTAGATGAGATGGATATTCAGATCCTTGAGATGTATGTTGTTTCCCTATACGACAGATCAAGTCCTGTGACAACCGTTAATGAAGCAAGATTTGACATGTTTGCTCGAAAACAGCGTTCGTTTGACGCCATTCCACCTACCAGATCAGCATTAGTTGAACATATAAGAAGGGCATCTTACCAGGCAGGTTGCATTTGGGCCCAATCCATGGTATGCATAATGGAAGAAACCAATCCAAGTGACTGGGGTTGGACGCTTAAAGACAACACATGGAGTGTTGTGTGGACTACACTTCCTCAGATCGCAGATTCGTGTAAACAACTAACCAAATGTGGTTGCAAGAAAGAATGTCGAGGCCGATGCAAATGTCACAAACTGAGTTTACCTTGTACTGCTCTTTGTAGTTGTATCTGTGATACATGTAGTTAGTTTAATTAGCTTGGATTGGATTGGATTGATGCCAGACACGAACTCAAAAAGGGGTTTGTTCAATATTGTATTATTTATTGTGTGTACATATTCTTTAATTTAGTTCTAAATGATGTAGAAAGGCTGTTTGCCTCTTGAAAACTGTTTAGTTGAATAATGTTAATTCTGGAGGAGATTTTGTTCATTGAATATATTGTATTGTTGTTATGTATTAGATAATTTAGATTTTTTCCCGCCAATTTTAGTTCAAAATGGCCGCCAAATGTAAGATAATGATGGCTTTTGCATATTTGTGTTGAAATGTGTATATAGTAAGGTCAGATACTAAGAATTGTAACATTTTATACGTCTGTTGGAATTTTAGGTGCGATTTAGACTGTTTCTCCTTTAAACCTGCATTCAATGTCCGCCATCTTGAAAAATGGCCGCCATATTGAACTTTTTTCGTGGCTAATGTGCTTTTTTGTCAGAGGGATAGATGAGCTTAATTCATGCAAAATTTGGTGCTTGCATCATTAAGTGAAAGATTCTTGTGATATTTTGAGTTAAGCTGCCCAGCTATTTAAAGCACTCAGTCTCAACTGTGGACTAAACAATGCTTCAGACACCATTATGATTGGAATAATACTAAAAAATGGAAGAGAAAAACATAATTTCCTGATTTCCTATACAATTCCTATGTAAAAATCAGTCCCCTTACTGGGACCCAATGGACCCTAACTTGTTTATTTGAACAAGCTTGAAACCTCTACCAGTACTCAAAGGGATCATTAAAACCAAATATAAACAAATTTGGCTAGTCAGTTCTTGAGAAAAAGATTTTCAATTACTGTTAAAAATTTCCCTATATTGAAGTGGTTAGTCCCTTGCACTTTCTGAGATGATTTTTGAAATTTTGAAAATAACAACTGATTAGACCCTTAGGCGGGGTCAAGTTTGACCCAAGGGTCATCATTTGAACAAACTTGAGAGCTTCATGTAACAATTCTTTGTCGTTTCAAGCGAAAGTTAACAATGGACACAGGGCTTTGCTCAAGTAAGCTAAAGAGGCCAAACTGAACCCATCGTCAGGATTTGAAAAAAAAATGTAGGGAGCCTTGCAATAAATTTGGTGAAAATATGTGAAATGGTTTTAGAGAAAAAATCATCTGAAGCAAAGGTTAACAACTAATGATAGACACAGGGTGATCACAAAAGCTCACCATAATGAGCCTTCAGCTCAGGCTAGCAAAAATGCATTCTTATTTAAGCATAATTATAATCATATATTACCCCTACATGATCTGCAAGTTCTTTTTTCACTATTTCTAGTATTAAACGGCACAAATTTTGAATTGGAAATTCCTCTTTATATTCTCACATTCACAAGTAGCTCACATGTAAATTTTAGTACAACAGGTGTATTGGTTTCCAATTTTTTTTTTGAAAGAGGTTTAATGCCATTTTCAACACATTTCAGGTTATATAATTATGGCATATCCCGGTTTATTGGCGGAAAAAGACCACAGAATGAATCTGAGTAGAACTACTGTCCTTCAGCATTCTCAGTGAGTCACATTAAAGTTTTTTTGAGCGAGCGCTACTCGAAACTAAGCGGTGAGTGGCAATTGATCTCGAGATGGCGCCTTAGACTTCTCGGCCACAGACCCCTCTATTGATTTCAACAACTTGCACCTCATCGCATAAGCCCTCGTGACCTTTGGCCAAGAAAGCTAATAGAATCTAGGGTTCGGACCATTTTCGTTTAATACTATCATTTGAGTTGCTCTTTAATTTGGTCGTTTGAACAAATTTTTATATGCCTTTTCTTAACAATATTTCTGTCATCTAACAGAAAGTAACATATTTTTCTCTTTTTCTTCCCTGAGAAGACGGTACAATCCTAACATTTACTTATCTAATAAGTTGTATTAATTTGTCACATAGAACAAAGACTTCAATTAAAAGGAAACAGTAAGTAAGCATAATTTATCTTTATTGTTTTGACTATTTCCAAGTGACAAAATAAAGTCAGCAGCGCATTTATCATGTAATCAGCTAGATCTTCCTTCTGGAAATTGACCAGACCTGAAAATAATAAGATAATTATATTTGGAATGTAACTTGAAACTCAAATTCTACCAGCACAATAAGTAAGCAAGTTTGATTGTATGTACACAAAACTCCTATATATTTACTTTATATCTAAATATAGAACAAGAGGCCCAAGAGAATCTGAACACTCTACTTGCAACAGATGCTACATGTAAAATATTTAAGGTCTAGGCCTTAAACTTTCAGGGAAAATGTTTTTTTTAAAATTTCGCCTAAAATGTCACCGTTTTTTGTGCTTATAGGCCCTGTGGCGGTGGCATTTGTAGTCAAATGACACTGGTTCAAGAACTCGTCCGAGATATAATGGTTATATAACTGTCGTGCAAGTTTGATTTAGATTCAATGAAAAATGATGGTGCAATCCCATCTACAACATTTCCCCTATACAACTCTGTAAAACAGTGACCCCTGTGGTGGCCCCAAATTTGACCCCAGGGACCCGACTTCAACAAATCTTTTAGGAGACCGCCATGCAATGCTACATGTAATATATCTAAGATCTAGGCCTTGAACTTTCAGAGAAAATGTTTTTAAAATTTTGCTTAAAATGTGCTTATAAACCATGTGGCGTGGGCATTTGTGGTGGAATGACACTGGTTCAAGAACTCATATTACATAACTGTTGTGCATGTTTGGTTAAGATTCAATGAATAATGAAGGTACTATCGCGTCTACAACATTTTCACTATATAACTCTATGTAAAACAGTGACCCTTGTGGTGGCCGCAAATTTAACCTCAGAGACCAGACATGACAAGTCTATTAGGGGACCTCCATGCAATGCTACATGTAACGTATCTAATGTCTAGGCCTTGAACTTTTAGAGAAAATGTGTTTTTTTCTCCGAAATTGTGCTTATAAGCCCTGTGGCGGGGCATTTGTGGTCGAATGACGCTGGTTCAAGAACTCATCCGAGATCTATGGTTATATAACTATTGTGCAAGTTTGGTTAAGATTTAATGAAAAATGAAGGTGCTATCGCGTCTAGAAGAAAAAGGTTAACAGGTGAACAAATTAGAGAGAGGATCACAAGCTGATCCTATTTGTCAAACATCTAAAAACTTAAACTAAATATTCTAAATCTAAAAGGGATATAATTCTTTCAAAGGGCAATCAAGAGTTATGGTTCTTGTTTATATGAGTTTCTAGATGATGTTGAACACACTGAAGTTTCGTCCAAATCAAATGACAGGTTGATGAATGTAGCTGCTCAAAAACTCGAACTCACTCAAAAACTTTAACCAAACTTGCCAAGTCCGAAAGGGCTTTAATTCTGCCAACATACAACCCAGAGTTATGGTTCTTGTATCTGTACAATCCATTGATAATGCTAAGCACATGTGAAGTTTCATTCAAATTCAGTGATAGGTTGATGAAATATATACCTGCTTAAAGTTTTAACCTGCTCAAAAACTTAAACAAAATTTTGATGATGCTGAACACACACTGAAGTTTCATTCATATCCAATGAGTGGTTGCGCAGATATCTTACCTGATAAAACACTTTAACTTGAAAAAATCAAGTCCAAAAGGGCTTTTACTGTGTCAAAATGCAACCCAGAGTTATGGTTCTTGTCTCTGTGTGTTCCATTGATGATGCTGAACACACATGTGAAGTTTAATTCATATCATATTATTATATATATATATATGAATGGTTGCTTAGATATTTTACATTATAAAAACCAAGGCCGACGCCAAGGCAAGTACAATAGCCCCCCTATTCTACGAATAGTCGATCTAAAAAGTTTTTATTACGTTTTTTTAGTTTAGTCTGTTGTATCATTTAATTGTTTTTAATACTAAAATGTCAAAACCCCTCAATGGCCAAGCCAAATGCCCTCATTGTATGAAACATAAACAAACTGACCACAAATAAATAGCATATAATATCTAAAACCAAAAGTACAGAGACATATAAAAATTTACCATCTTCTTGTGAAACCCCAGTTTCTCTCATTAGACACTCAATGTTGCTAAATCCTGTGATTGATCATATTCAGTCTTCCACTGTTACATGAATCTGAAAAAAATATTGTTAGCAAATAGATTTTTTTCATTTATAGACTATAATTCACCAAATGTTTATTTACCTACCCCATGGTATATTTATTTAATAAAAAAAATAATTTCAGATACCTGTGAAAAATAAAATCTTAAATATTGAGATGTGAGGCCTTCATTCCCATTAAGATGCATATGTCAATTAGTCACAACTGTCATGAGTGTACAAACAAGAGCTGACAGCTAGAGTTATCTAACTAACTAAATTGAGTAAGTCTCATAACTACAACACCTTGTATGAATTTTCAATCCAATACATGTACAGACTGCTAAGTTGTAGAATTTCAAAGTCAAACAATGGCCATAATATGCAAAAAAAATCTCACAAGAGTTATCCCACTTGATTTAGTTGGTTTCATATCTGCAAAGCCATACGTAAAGTTTCAATCAAATACATTGAGTGGTAATAAATGTTGCGATATGGACTTGATGGTACTTGCATGCAAAACATTAACAAGAATTACGAAGTCAACCAATGGCAACAACTTTCATAATATTTATGCAAGAGTAGAATTGTTCTCTTTATTCTTTGATTAGTTGAGCTAAAAATCAATATTGACAATGTGAAGGTCGGCTTTGCTTGTAGCATAAATTAATTTTAAGATTCAAATTAAACTATCATTTCATTACATGTACAAGATTTATTCATACAAATTTACATTTATTTTACAGTAGGTTAAGGCCATCCTTAAAAAAATATTTGTTTGCTGTGCTCTGACTCAGTATTTTTCATGTGGGTAGGTAGGTAGGTAATTTATTTATTTTTTGCTAAATTTGGATTTTGCATAGTCATTTTAAAGAAAAACGGACAGAAATCTTAAAAAAAATTAAACGCTTTGAAAGTCAATATAAACATTTGGGTAGCTGCAATTTTGAGTGAGTAGGTAGGAGCATGCCAAACATCTATAAAATCGTTATTTCTCTTTAAATGATAATCTTTTTGTAATGGTACATGTGCAACTTCAATCCAGTTAGTCAGAGTGAATGTAAATCTTTGTTTAGCTAAACTACAGTGGTGGTTGAGACTAGGGGTAGAGCATGATCTGCCTTGCATGCGGATGGTCATGGGTTCATTGGTTGGTTGGTTGAATATTTAGCATCATTTTTATGCCATCGAGGGCTAACAGACGATCAGTTAACCTAGCCACTGTTTCCTGGGATTAACCAGTACTCGAGCACACCCCATCTCCGCAAGTAACTGATAACTTTCCCACTTGAATCAGTGGTGAGAGACGAATGATAATGAGACACAATGTCGTAAATCAATCATCACGGAGACTGTTGCCGGGCGGGGGATTTGAACTCACGACCCCTGGATTGATAGTCAGACGCGTAACCAACTGAGCTAATCGGGCCCGGCTTCATGGGTTCAATTCGGAGTCATACAAAAGACTGGTAAGAAAATGGTATTTGAAGCTTCCTCACTTGGAGTTTAGTATTTAGAGGATAGTTCTAGGTCTAGTCACCCCAGTGTCAGTATAATGTGACTGGATGGGGAATCATACCATGTGTCTGCAGCATATCAAACCAGCGTGGCAATATTTACAGTACAATACTGTCTCCAATAGACATTGTTGTGATATAACTTAATTTTTTTGAAAGTGATGCTAAACACCATACAACCAAATAAGATAAGCTTACCTCAAAGTGAACTTAAAATAAGCACTGACTACCATCTCAATATACATGCTTAGAAGCAATACACCATGGTTCGATATGGCACTGTGAATCTTGCAACCTGAAAATACATTTGAATCCTGTTGAAATCTTCAAGAAATATGAGAGACTGCGCACCGACTTTTTTATTTTTAATATCACACTGTTTTTTTAAAAAAAATGTTTGCCATGCTTCCAACATACACATTCAATACTGCAGCTACCCAAAAGTTTTATCCGAAAGCTGCTGCTATCCGAAAGAGGGAAACTATTATCAATACCATCAGTTTTGGTGCACAGTTTGAATTAAAATTATGATTAATCAGAAGTTCCAATTCAATAAATTAATCAATACATAATTAAACATGTAAACTTGCATATTATTCATAACCTGTAACCTGACCCACACAAATTCAAGCTGTTGATAAGTGTTACCCCAACTAAATTGTGCAATTTTACTAAACAACCGTTGACGGTGTATAAGTAAATTATTACTGAGTAAACTAATCACCCTTTTTAGATTGTTTCCGTGTACAGGTTTCAATTGAAATGATTGTCAAACTATTTCTTGCAGAAGCCTCATTTCTGAACAAGGTCAATGTTCATTTGATTCACTGATTAAAACTGAAGTTCAGCGAGATATTTAGCATGCACTGGGTCTCACAGGCACTGCACATGGGACTGACTCTACCTCCAAATTCCAAATGATGGCATACTTTTACAGCACCCTGACTGAATAAGGCATAGTAGGAATGTTTGAAAAAACACTATAAATCTCTAAAAAACTAAAATCATTTTTAAAATGGTTGAAAGGCATCCCATTATCATTAATAGATAAAATACAAATGGTTAAGTACACTGTATGTGAAATCCACCAAAAACAAGCAAAATTGATATCCAAATTGAAGTGATTTACTAAATAAAACCACATTCTAAAATAGACAACACTTAAACACTGATTGACGATCGTCGCATCGTCATTCGGACTCTTTCTAAGATAAACAATTAAAACATGTAAATCTGTGTTACAAATCAAATTGAAATCAAAATGAAATCATGCGACTCACTTAATATGTCCCAAAATATGTTTTTAAGCTGGAAATCTATTTTAGTCTATCCTAGGCGAGAAGCCCAAGTTAGGAAATCCCTTTTCAATATATTATTGTGGTATGTTTAATATCAAATAGATATCCTTTTGACAATACAGGGTCAATGAGTATATAAAGACATGTTATGGTGGAAAACATGTTTTTGACTATTTTGACATTAGGCTAAATTTTTATACAATTAACAGGATAAAAAAAAATTGTGGAAGGGGATTTTGTTTAGAATAGGTATTTGCAACATCTTGAATACAGCTTGACACAAATTCAATACAAAAAATGTGTATGATTCAAAGTTCAGAGGACAGTTATTTTGTTTCTGGTAGAGTCTGTTTTGTTTTTATGAACACAATTCAGAGGTACAGTAACAGTACTGTAACACATAAATCATTAAGTTAATAATTTTATTACTGACCACTATAAAGATTATTCCATAATATATGCTTATAAATTACATTGATTGTGAAATAAATTCTCATGGCAAAATCAAAATAAATATCTCAAATCTAGTTATAAGTAAATACTGATCAAATAACTTGCTCAAACACACACAGAATTTCTAATAAGCAATGAACTCTTAATTTATACTAATTTATTTTAGCTCGATTGCAAAGAAAGTTCAAAGCTTAATTATATATGAAATATCTCTTGAGTCCGCTTCCTGGGTAGAACCATTATTGAGTTTTATTTTTCGAGTCATCGGGTTGAGCTTGGGATTGAACCCGCAACCTCTGGCGTGAGCAGCAAAACTCCAACCACAGTCACTACACTGCCCTGACCCACACATTAATAAAGTAAAACATTTAAAATGAATTTGTTTGTTTGTATGAGATAACCAAACACGGAATATATTACTTATATATTTATTTGTATAATTTTGAGAATCCCACATTCCTTCAAACACTAAATAACATATTTTATGTATTAATTAATTACATTCTTAATTGGATTTATTAAATAGCATTATGTATCAAAGTTCTCTGTACACCAAACGTTGAAAATATATCAGAAAAAGGGACCACTTTAATATCATTACTCATTGTGTACTATTTTGTAATTGCTTAAAGGGAATTTATTAGGATTTTTAAAAAAAATAAAAAATGCAATAAACATTTTTTTCCAATAGATCATGTCTATATAATATTATACTCATTGACCCCAAAAGGATATCTATTTAAACATGCTTAAGTAACATATTGAAAAGGGGTTTCCTAACTTGGGTTATGCGCCTAGGTTAGACTAAAATAGATTTCCCGCTTAAAATTGCAACATATTTTGTGATGTATTAAACGAGTCGCGTGATTTCATTTTGATTTCAAATTGATCCATCATACAGGTTCACGCGTTATAATATTTGTTTCATCAGACAATACGAATGACGATGTGAAGAAGTATTAAAGTGCTATCTATTTTTTGGAATGGGGATTCCGTTTCAAGTCTACCACTGCAATTGAAACCGATTTTGTCACGTTTTGGTGGATTTGATATACTAAACCATTCAGATTTAATTAATTTATGATAATGAGAGGCTTTTTATCTAATTTAAAAATAATTCTATTTTTTAAGACAATTATAGCGTCTTTTCCTGATATACTCCCTTTAAGATGGAGAAGCATCATTAAAAAAAATAATTTATAAATTTCTTATCCATAATTTTTGTTATACTGATTCTCAACTTCTTTATCTTCAAATTGTTCAAAATGTTACTTTGCAAGACATGCTTGAGCTACCTTTATCAACACCAATATAAATTTTGCTAGTAGTAATAAATACTTCATTTTCTACATCTTTCTTTTTTCTGTTTTCTTGTTTTATCATGCTAAATCAAAGACATTATACTATTTTCCATTGACAAATATCAAAGACCAATTTAACGACATTTAGAAAAATTATACAATATGGCTCCAAATGCGTCTCACTACAAAGTAACGCCCCCTTTTTCATGACAAACAACTTTTTCCCATGGAAAACAAGGCCTATTTAATTTGGTTTTGAAATATTTTCAAAATGGATCATAGTAGCTGTGATTTCTTGCTGCAGATGAGTAAAGCAAAAGTTGGTATAGCATAAACTGCACTAAATAAGACATCACAGGTGTTAAAAAAGTGATTTTTTTTAGGATTTCCAACATATATGATATGCATGTATTTATGAGCATCTGAGGACTTCTTTTTTTCAAAAAAGCGCAGGGTGTCACTGCACCCTCTTTTTTAAAAAAAACCAACGTGGTCAACCTACCAGTTATTGTGCATTTTTATGTGGTTAACATTCCTGCAATGAAAAAAAAATGACAAAAAAATTCGATGTGGAATTATTTTTTTACCATGGAAATCCTAGACCTTATTTTATATAGAACAAAATTCAACTGTGTAGTGAGACCTATATGGCTCAGTCTCTTATATTAAGAAGATTCAGGGAATTCATAACTGATACAGGAACAGGAATATTACAACTAATTCACTTTCACCTTTAAGTTATTAAAATGAAGTTGTATGGTTTGAAGTGACATATACTGTAGTTATATTTTTTTGTAATGTTACATTTCACCAATATTAGTGACAAGTATTGTAGATTTTACACTTAAGAAATTATATATGCCCAACATTGACTTCATTTCCACAAACACACTTAATTTGTTATTTTCTCATCTACAAATTTAAAAAAAATAATTCAAATGTAGTTTTATCATATCTTATCACGTTGCAAAACTACCATGATGAATTTAATTTATATAAAAAACGAATGAAAACTAATTGCACTCGATACTTTTTCAAAAAATAAACAGTAAAACCAAAAAAAATGCCTTACGGTTACTTTTGAGACAACCCCTTTAAACCATGCTTGGCTAAATTCAACGGACCAAGTTATCTTTATCAACACACTTATATTCATAACATTTAGCAATATATTAAAGTACGAAATGATGCATGAATAATACAACTACATTTGTATATTGAAACACCATGTACTGATTTAGAAATAAATCGTTTTCCTATTGATTAAAAAAACATAAATTGAAACAGCTTCTCACAATCGGCTTGCTTCAAATCACAGGAAGCCGAATTATTCGATATTTCTTTAACATATACTGGATTAAACTGTAGGCCTTCCACAACGGACATGAAAAACTACGTACAATCATCTATGTACCATAAACGAGTATTTTCATTTGTTTTTTCCGCCAAAAAAGGAAGACTATTGCAGCCATTTCGATAATTCAGATCTGACGGCAATCACTGCTCACATGGCCGCATTAAAATTAATGTTTCTATTGAATTAAACGAATTAAACATGTACTTACCCTATTGTTTATAATAATCCATCATCAGAAACTATTACAAAAGCATTCATGAGCAACTTTCTGCAGAAACAGCGAAGCAAATACGTATATTGGTGCTAAGTTTTCGGTTGTTCCATACAAGGCTATATAAAATTGTCGATCGAAATAATTTTTGACCAATTAGATATAGTTTTTATTTTATTAACGTATTTGATTGAAATAGCCAAACTTTTGTTTATTGAAATATGTTTGTTATAGTGATTTTTGGCACGGTGTCGAGGCTACTGTCAAATCAGCTGACAGCATTTCGTTGTCGTTGACAACACTTGGACGGGTACCATCTTTCAAAAGGCGCAGTGAAAATACGACGTTTGCCTGGTATCTAATTTTTTCAAAAACGGCAAATAAGGTATAAAACTATAGATTCTGAAAATTTAAAGAAAATTTGAAGATACCCATTTTTGCTGCGCCTTTTGAAGTTTTGCCAATTTTACATTTTCAGAAAACGCCAAAATTACGAAACGTCCGACGGCGTTACAAATATAAAACCCAACAAACTTTGAATCAGTTATATTTATATATTGCATCATTATTCAATATATTTTGAAACATGAATTATAATTTCGAGGACTTTAGTTATGTCATTATCTCTATATATTAAATTTAATAATAATGCGCTCCAAAATAAAAAGAGAAAATCCAAAAGTGTGTTTTACCCCTACAAATGAGCTGAATTGGACTTAAAGTACGAATGAGACCAATAAAATGACATATTTTTAAGAAATACGCAGTTGTTTTGAAATATTTTACAAGAGAAATTTTCTCTTCTAGAAATTGTATCTAAATGCACGCGTTTGAAAGAATGAATCTTTCAAAACAGTCAAGTAGAAAAGGAAACGTCTCTTTAGTATAATATGTAAAAGCGAAATCCTCCCAGAAGAGACAATTTCTCTTCTAGGATTATATCGTTGTGATCGGAGAAGTATGCAGAACAAGAGAAATATCTCGTAAACATACGAAAAGAAGACATTTCTCGCTAGCAACATACCAGATGTTTCTTTTCTGCCGATAATATTTTACAAGAGAAATTTTCTCTTCTAGAAAAAGTGTTCAAATGCTCGCGTTTGAAAGAATGGATAATACAAATCTGTCAAGCAGAAAAGAAACTTCTCTTCCGTATTGTTTGTAAAAGCGAGGCCCTCCTAGAAGAGAAAATTTCTCTTTTGGGATTGTCTCGTAATCTGAAAAATCATGCAGAACGAGAGAAATATCTCGTAAACATACGGAAAGAAGAAATGTCTCGCTAGCAACATGCGAGATATCGTTTTGTTTTGGTCGATAATATTTTAAAAGAGAAATTTTCTCTTCTAGAAAAAGTGTTAAAATGCAGACGTTTGAATGAATGGGTATTTCAAATCAGTTAAGCAGAAAAGAAACTTCTCTACAGTATTGTCTGTAAAAGCGAGATCCTGGGAGTGTCTCGTTGTATTCGGAGAAGTATGCAGGACAAGATAAATATCTCGTAAATATACTTAAACAGAAAGTTGCTTTCTGCCGAAATTTTACAAGAGAAATTGTCTAACCATCTTTTGAAGATACACAGACGATGCTATAATTTTTTTTACTACGGTGGCGTGTCTCCGTGACCTTATGTAAAAGTCAATGAAAATGTCCCTGTTTCTGGTAAAAATTTTTTGCAGATTACTTTCTTAAAAGTAACATCTCATGAAAAGATACAAAACAATGACGAACGCTGTCTCTTTAAAAAGATGAACTTTCAGTGCTATTACATATGTAACGGGCCATGCAAAACTCATATATATTTGCAAAATGTGTAACGGCGTATGTTATATTTTTTTTTGTAAATTTCAACACCCCATCTTTTCAACTGATCAAAATACGACGTTGCACTTTTTGCAATTAATACGACTTTTCCATGCCACCTAAAGTCAGTTGAGTTTAAACGTTTGACTTCGACTGTGAAACAAGTCACGCTCAAAATTTCATTTGGCAGAACCAGTTATATGCGTGTGCTCACATAACCATGACGGTGGATCGAATCTATGACCCTCCGATCATGGATCTGATGCTCTACTACTGGACCACACGCTCCATTTAATAGCACCGATATGTTCAACTCCATGCAGTTCGTCTTTGTTTTGTGAATTTTATGAAATATTATGAAAGCGATTAGCAAAATGTTACCTGAAGCGGACACTTTCTTTCGATTTTAACACCAGTCCATAATATCAGATCACGTGGATTCACTGCCACATGCAACTACAAAATAATATTGGCTGCCGCATGAAACTACACAAATATCGCAGTCCCTCAAATTCACACTCAACTTCAATGATGAACACGCCCCCTAAATTCATTTAATCCAATGAAAACTCACGAGGAGCACGCGAAGTATTTATTTTGAAACAAACTGTCAATCAATGTTTGTGTCTATCAAGGGCTTAATTCTATCAATAAAAAATATACAATAAGAAGATGACTGGTACCCAGGAACGAGAAAATAGAACAACAGCTAAGCTGGTTAGAAGTTACATGAAATTTACTTCTGTCGTAGAAAATATAATAAAACTTCTAACCTATACATGGTAGTTATAACTGAAATATGAGCATGCATTTAAAACGTTAACAAAAAGCTACGTCAACGCAGGGCGAATTCAACAGTTCCCACTCTTTTAAAACAAAATCCCACTAAAACGATTGAATAAGAAGGCAAGGGGAGTTAAGTTGAAAATAAGTAAATGAGGTTGATCTTTTTCTACTATTTTGTTTAACTAAATGATAATTAAATATAACGTTGATAACTCACCAAATGTATTTCCCCTTCCAGTATATCTCACTCAGTTTATACAATTTGTCAAAATTAAGTAAGCACAATGTGTTCATTTTTATAAGTCGCAATGTATCAAAACGTATATAAAATGTTTCTTCTAATAAATATTCAGTTAATGTTTTTATAGCAAAAAATTCTCAGAAGATGAACAGTGAATAAACACATCGTTGTCCAAACTATGCAAACGATCACGAATTGACCTCTAACAAAAGAGGTCGTAAACGTGTGTTTACACTAGTAACCGCATCTGGGCTACACATAGCCTGCATATAAACGGATAGGTTAATATGACATGAAGATGTATCGCACGTAAGACCCAGACACGTACCTCAAAGGCCAATGTCACACTTTGAGTTTGTTCAACAACAATTTGGGTCCAGTTTGTAACTTTATCATACATGGATGGATTTCATAAACACTTAACTCAATTCATCAACTGATCAACATGACATGACAAAGTGTCACATTAAGACTTTCAGTTTGTTTGATATTTCATCTCTTGTTGGTAACTTTGTTATACATGGAGAAAACTAGCTTGACACAAGTGATCAACATGCCATGATTACGTGTCACCTGCATTTATCTGTAGAAATACCTAGACCTTTACATTAGATGTCATGGTCCAGGTTAATCAAAGGTCAAGGTCACACTTTAATGTAACAAAAAGAAAGAAATTGGTTGTTTAGTCTGAAACATCAGTCCATGACTCTTGATATCTTGATATACAACGCTTTATAATATATCTTTATTTTCACATACCATTTTTTTTTTTTGGGGGGGGGGGGGGGGGGGGATGAAGTGACATTTTTTAATTTTTTTTGATTTGATATGTAAATAGCAATCCATAATGATTAGAATTAATGCTAAAACTGCCATAATCATTATATCATACACCGATTTAAGCCACAAACTTTAACATACACATTATATACGTTCTTTTCTACAAGCATCCTTTTCTTACCTAGAGAAAAGGGGAGTGAGGGTGTTGGTGTAAGTTTATTAAAAAGTGGGTCCAGTACGTATAGCCAATGATTTTTTCTAAAAGTTTAATACATGTATGTCTGATAAAGACTAAAATCTCAGTGTAGTTTTTACAAAGTTAATATAGAGTATACCAATTGTTATAACAATGTTCAGTTTTGTAATTTCATACATACGTATGTAAAATTGATATCTTTATGACCTCATATTTATCAGAATTAACAAAAAATACATTTGACGAAAGTTTCATCATAAAATTGAACATCACTAATGTAAGCACCTGGAAAGTTAACGAGCTAACTTGGCCATTAATCGTGATTCGGCCTCTTATCAAGATCAGGTCATTAACTTGTCAGTTTTAGTACATTTCGATTATTATCTTTAGATTACTTTCTCCAGCCACACTACTACACCATATGGTCAACCAGATAGGAGTTCCACATTAAATCCAAGTATCTGAAAACCTGAACAAAATTTGTTTCCGAAGATTGAAAGAAAATATCACTTTGATAAGAAAAAAATATTAAAAGATTAAAGATGTATTAGAGGATGGATATAGTAAAGATATATACAATCCATTTGATTATTTTAAAATAATATAATTCTATGTAATTGGTTATTAAAGCAGTGCGGAAGTGCAGTGCAAACAGTGTTGACCGCTCATACATAGACTGCTGGGTTCGATCCCTAACCCAGGCCTGGTGGTCTCTCAAACATACCACTCAATATTGGTCATACACAGGAAACAGACTCGAGAGCGATTTGTATAAGGTCTGCGACTGCTTTGCAATCAGCAAAAAATATTTAATTAGAATAAACTAATTCATTCCAATGGTATTGGATTGTTTGTCAAGTTCTTGCCATCGATTCAATACGCAATAACGTGTGTTGTTACAGTGTCGGTCCATGAATTATACTTATCGATAACGACTTATGTCCAAGGCGGCATTAAATGCTTTATGTTATTTAACTGAAATGGATTTTAAAATATTGGTAATATATTCAACTATGAAACTAACACCAAATTCGTTTTATAATGGATTTATTTATGTAATAACCTTAGATACACTTTAGATAACATTATCAATACTATAGTTTTCAAGTAGTTACTTTAATTTATATATAGATATGTATTACCAGAACTTAAGATTTGCTCCTATGAACTATAAATAGTCTCTGTTTATACCGTATATTTTTCAAGTTTTCAATGCATGTGTATCCAGTATCATGTATATGTCACAAGCGATAAATTAGGTTACAAAACTGGCCGGAATTTGCGTGAACGTTATTTGCGTGTGAAACAGGCACTTTCCAATGGAGGGGAATGAGCGATTCACCATCGCAGGCAAGGGATGACATGTGTTTTGGCATAGATACGTATATTATACCTAACCCGAAAGAAAAAACATACATGGAATATAAATGGAAACATATAGTTTTTAAAACATCGACATGGATTATAGTTACCTATTATATCTTATTGTACATGTACTACATTTTCAGTTTTAAATTCAATTCTACTTAATTGTACAATTGCATATAATGATAAAAGTACGCTGGAGTTTTTGCAACTTGCATTAAGAAACAACTCATCCGCTGTTAAGATGGAATACAAACATTTTTGTCACTTTTTTAACTTAATACATTACCCAAATGTATTCATTCAACCCTAAAAATTAATATATATATATGTGTGTGTGTGTGTGTGTGTGTGTGTGTGTGTGTGTGTGAATGTGTGTATTATCCATTACAAGCATTCACCCAAGGCATGTAATTGACCAATCGGAACATTTTTGCCCCATGCTGTAATATAATTGCTGCCTTGTAGAATAATATGCTCAGAACTGCTGTACATGTCAGTCACTCTAACAATATTCGACATGACTACCAAGATTTAACCAGTGTTCGAGCATATTCATCTCTACAGAATGTAATCATTTTTCCGCTTGAATCAGCGGTGGACGTTGAATGATAACGGGACGCAATGCCATATATCAACCATCACGAAGACTGGTCGGGAGGGGATTCGAACTCACGACGACCCCTGTATTTGTATTCAGACGTGCTACCGACTGAGATTACAGGGCCTGTTTAAATAATTAAATCATCGCCATTTTCATTTTTTCTCTCACCAATTATATTATGTATTAATCTATCACGTTTATTCCAAGTACCATTTACACCTAAGTTGTCTCTCTGACCATGACTAGGGGTGTGTTATATGCTAACTCGGTATAAAGCTTAACATTGACTGTATTCTGTTAGCAATTACATTAATTGTGCATGCAGTTAAGATTGCCATTCAGAGACTGTACACTTTACTTGCAACAGGAAAGGTTTTCAGTACTGGTAGTCAGCAGATCATAATAAATACTACACTGTAGCGCCGGACTGCTTAATATAAGCCACACCCACAACGCAATGTATAGTTTCTACCAACGATTGTTCTTATACATTAATCATATAAAATATACAGATTTTAACTAAAATGATATGTTCTCCAATTTCGAATGAATAACTGATGTTATTTAAATTGCTATTAAATGTTTTAGTTGAGCAAACATAAATATAGCGTATTTCCGTCGACTCAAGAAAATTCAAGTAAAGATATGAAAACGAATAGGAAAACAGAACATAACCTTCTCTTTTACTTTATTCTGAAGTCATTAAAGCAATCTCAGTAGACATCAACATAAAATATGTAGCTGTTAATAAAATTTGAGGCAGGAGCCCGAAATATCTGAGAACAGAATAGTGTTTCTTTAATTATATAAACGCTAAATTTTAAAACTTGCGGTAAAAGGTTAAACTTATCCCCCACAAATATTAAAATCTTAAACGTTAAATATTAAAATGTTTCGCAAAACGGCAAAAGTGTAATATCAAACGTTTAATTGTAAAACTAAAAAATGTATAGTACATGCACACTTTATGTAATTACAGCTCATATTATATGAGTCACACAGTGTGTTACTGTTGAAAAGAATAAAATAATAAAAAAAGTGGCAACACTGCACATCTGTCACCCAAGATAATTGCGAGGGCCTTACGTTGATTAAACGATTGAATCACCTTTTTGAAACATTTTTTTTATATCATTATGTTTGTAATGTGCACTTACCACTGTCATATATTTATCACACTGTATAGATAGTCAATCTATTAATAAGAGGTCAGTAGAAGCTGTATATTTCTGTCGATAGACCAGCTGGTCTAGTATTAACATGAACTCTGCTATCTTATTTAATTAATTTTTGTTTCGAAAGGGTCTTATCACTCTCTCAATTCCGTAAGGTATCTCAATTGTTTATATTTAACTGTTTGGATCTGAGATTCAATGTACTTTTTTTACTACATAATCGTGTGCTGTCATATATTTGCCTTTTTTAGAGCTAATAATCGTATATGTTATTATAAAACGGTAGAGTCTGACAGAATAATTTAGTTTCAACATATTTTATTTTAATATCTTTATGTTACAATACAGTTATACACAGGTACACAGAAAATAGATTGGATTACATGCTTTTGTAAATCCGATCCATGCTCAAATAAGATACAACGTTTAATGCAATTGGTAATGTTTCAAAACCTTATTAACGTTAACAAATTTTGTAGACAATAAGAAGAAAAGAAAGTTGTAGTTATTATATAAACTTGTAATGAGAGAGAGAGAGAGAGAGAGAGAGAGAGAGAGAGAGAGAGAGAGAGAGAGAGAGAGAGATATGACAATTTCTTAAGGTTTGTCAAACAGTTTAACTGAGAGAGAGAGAGAGAGAGAGAGAGAGAGAGAGAGAGAGAGTCAGTCGGGCTTTTACTGTTGATGTTAACAATATATTAGGATAAACAACAGCAGCGGACAATATAATTTGAAGTTTTAATGTTATCAATATGGTAATACTATGGTACACATCAGTGACTGGCAGAATAATTTTTTATGTTACCAAACGATTAATAATGATAAGCAGCAATGACTAATAGTTTAACTTTAATCAGTATTATTATGATGAAAAGCATTGGCTGACAAAATATTTTGAAGTGTTTGTGTAAACAATATGATGAACAGCAGTATATTTTAAAATCCAAATGTTTTAGTAGAATATGGTTATTTACTCAAATAATGTCTGACTTTTAAACGTTTTAATTTAGAGAAAACAATAAGATGTATTTAACAAAAATTCACGGGATTTTAAAAACAGTTCCTCGTGCAATCTAGGCCAACACATGGAAAAGAGTTTAGGAAGGAGTCTCTTGATGGTGGTGGTTCTCCTCAGGAAAATGTTGATACCTTAAAACCTTATGTTATATTCTGGTAAGGTTTAAGTGAAAAATTGTTATTTACTCCAATATTTTGTGATTTTAAACGTTTCGTTTTAGAAAGAATTATCAGATTTATTTAAATGAACTTCCAATGGGTTTTAAACCAGGAACATCATATCAAGTACTGTATGAAAAGTCATGGGGTAGAAGTCTTTGAGGGAATGTCCCCTTCTTGTGGCGGTAGACCTCCGGAATATTTTAAAAAACAAATGTTGTATTCTAGTTAGTCTTAAGGCGGTTAGGTGTTGTTTTTTTTCTCAAATATTTTAACGTGTTTGTTTTTTTATATAAAATTATACACACAAAAAGATATAAGAAAAAAAAAATATCAGATACATTGAAAAAGCGCAAAGGTTGTGGGGCAAATACGTACAATCTTAAGCCCTCCAGCTTCCACACCTATGCATGTTGAAACTATTATAATATCATATAAAAATTGGTAGCATCACAAAACGACAGTATCATCATTTAGAAAAAACATCGCAACAAATAGTTAATAAACAGCATCATGCATCATATAAGTAAAATAATATACAACATCATATATAACTGATGTACAGCATCATATACAAAAGGTACGACATCATATAGAAAAAAATACCGCATCTCATAGTAAATATACGGCATCACGCACAACATACTTACAGCATTATATACCGAAAGTACTGCATCATACAGAAATCAAACCGCATTTCATAGTAAAAAACCATCGCATCACATAACTAATCAACAACATCAAATATAACTAATGTACAGCATCGTATACAGAAAATACTGCATCATATAGAAAAACACCGCATCACGAACAACCTATATACAATATCATACTGAAAAATAACCGCATCTCATAGTTAATATACAGGATCATATATTACTGATGTACAGCATGAATAACCGAAAAAACATCATCATATAGAAAAAACACTGCCACTCATAGTAAATATGCAGCACCACGTACAACAAATGAACATCATTATATACCGAAATAACTGCATCATACAGAAAAGCCACCGTATCTCATAGTAAATATACAGCATCACGTACAACGTATATAAGCATCATATACCAAAAATATAACATCATATTGAACAGTTACAGCTTCCCATAGTTAATATACGGCATTCCATATAGTTAATGTAGAACATCCTTTATCCGAAAATACTGCATCATGTAGAAAGACCAACGCATTACATAATAACTACACAGCATTACGTACAACCCATGTAAGCATAATATACCAAAAATACTGCATCATATAGAAAAACCACCGCATCTTATAATAAATATAAAACATCATGTACAACCAATGTACTGCAGCATATAAAAACCCACCGCATCACAAAATAAATAAATAACATCACGTACAATCAATGTACGCATCATATATCAAAATTACTTCATCTTACAGAAAAACCCCGCATTTCATAGTAACTGAACAGCATCATTTACGACTAACGTACAGCACTATGAACCGAAAGTAATGCATCATATTTCAGAAAAAAATGCACCTCACAGTAAATATACAGCATCACGTACAACTAATGGACAGCATCATATACCGAAAGTTCTGTATCATACGGAAAAGCTTAAGCATCTCATAGTAAATTAACAGCATCACAAACAAATAATGTACATCATTATATACAGAGAATATTACATCATATAGAAAAACTACCGCATTTCATAGTAAATCTACAGCATCACGTACAACTAGAGAACAGTATCATATACCGAAAGTATTGCATCATACAGTAAAAAACATAAAATCTCATAGTTAATATTCAGCATCACGTACAACTAATGTACAGCATCATATACCGAAAGTATTGCATCATACAGAAAAACACGGCATCACATTGTAAAAATACAGAATCATGTTCAACTTATGTACCGCATCATATACGGAAAGTAGAGTATCATATAGAAACCACCCGCATCCCAGAGTTAATATACAACATCCGGTACAACTATTTTACAGCATCATATACTGAAAGTATTGCATCGTACAGTAAAACACCGCATCTCATAGTTAATATACAGCATCATGTACAACGCATGTCCAGCATCGTATACCGAAAGTATTGCATTATACAGTAAAACACCGCATCTCATAGTTAATATACAGCATTATGTACAACGCATGTCCAGCATCTATACCGAAAAACCATCGTATCACATAACTAATCAACAGCATCACATATAACTAATGTACAGCATCGTATACAGAACATACTGCATCGTACAGAAAAAACACAGCATCTTATCGTTAATATACGCATGATGTTCAACTAATGTTCAACTAATGTACAGTATTATTTACCGAAAGTACCGCATCATTCAGATAAAACACCACATCTCATAGTATATACAGCAATCATAACAAGTACAGCACAGTGATGAGAAGAAATAACAACATTGATCACACCATTTACATAATATGAGAAGAAATGACAGCATTGGTACCAACAGTTACCATAACAACACAAACACAAAGATATATACAACAAACATAACTAGTACAGCACATGTAATGGTAAGAAATAACAGCATTGGTCCCATCATTAACAACAACTGCACAAACACAATACTTTAAACAACTATCATATAAGTACAGTACATGTAATGTGAAAAAATGGCACCATTGGTCCCACCAGCTACCATAACAGTACAAACATAGCAGTAAATACAACAATCACAATTAATACAGCACATGAAATTAGAAGAAATTACAGCATTGGTCACACAAGCTACCATAACAGCACAGACAACATAATATATAACACAATCATAACTGTATCATATAGAAACTCCACGGCATCTCATAGTAAATACATGTATATAGCATCACGTACAACTATTGTACAGCATCATATACCGAAATTACTGCATCATAAAGAAACACCAGCGCATTTCATAGTAAATATACAACATCACGTAAAACCTACGTACCCCATTATATACCGAAAGTACTGCATCATATTAAAACAACCTCGTGTCAAAGTAAATATACAGCATCACGTACAACTAATGTACACCATCATATACCGAAAGTACTGCCCCATATAGATAAAACAGCGCATTTTAAAGTAAATTTACAGCATCACGTACAACGTATGTACACCCTCATATACCGAAATGCTGTCCAGACACGTTGTCTGAACAACTGGTCTCATTATTAAATGAGTAGTAGTAGTAGTAGTAGTAGTAGTAGTAGTAGTAGAAGTAGTCGTAGAAGTAGTCGCAGCAGCAACAGCAGCAGCAGTAGTAGCATGTTCACATTATTTTAAATGCAAAAATAAAATCACATTTTATACTCAATTCGAACAAAAATTATTTATTATTCAAAATGCAAATAAAAAAAACTTACAATTTCTAAATATAGATCTAAACAGTCACGATTTTATTTGTATATACTGGTCATACCTAATACCGCGAGTTTATAATAAACAGTAATAAGGTTAGCAGTAGCAGTAGCAGTAGCAGTAGAAGAGTAGCAATAGAAGTAGATTGTTATGGTAATCGCTGTCGTAATAGTTTTCATTATTATTGTTATTGTTATTGTGTTATTATGTTATTATCTTATTGTAATTGCTATTAGCATTAACAGTAGCATTAGTATTAGCTTTACATCAATTTGATATTAATGATTGATTGCTGGTATATAAATTTTCCTCAGGCTTCTTGCCTCATGATAAGTAAACTTCAAACAAAATAAAGATAATAAAATGATTCTAATATTTAGAAATCATACAGACAAATGATCATAGTTTACCAATCAACTATATACAGTATAGTGTTTCAAACCCTGTATAGTTGAACTAACTGTTGTTCAACACTATATTAATAATGAGACCAGCTGTTCAGACGATGTGTCTGGACAGCATACGTTTGAGATTTGTTTCAAACTCAAACCAAAACTGTATGTCTAGAACACTGTTCAGTTCCAGCATAAGAGTACACCTATATGTTTGAAGACTGTTTCAAACCTTAGTCTTCAAACTAAACTAAAGCGCATGAAACAAAGCCAAGTTTCATCACGAAACCTAAAGTTATTGTTTGAGTTTCAAACTAATAACAAAACTGTTTGCTTGGAACAAGGCTCAGTTCCAGCATGAATATACACTTATACGTTTGGAGACTGTTCCAAACCGAAGTTTTCAAACTAAGATAAAAAAATCCAGTTCCAGCACAAAACTAACCTGTTATGTTTGAGAACGGTTTCAAACTAAAAGCATCAGACTAAAACAATTGTGCATAAAACAATTAACTGTTCCAGCTCTGTAATTATTCCTATGAGTTTCAAACACAAGCCTTCCCAAAGCCTATCGTTTGAAAGAATCTTTGTCGAAGTGCACTCTCCCCCCAACGCAATTAAGCTCCTCAGAGGTTTAAAGTTCACTTTGACGCTGAACATCTCAGGCAGACTTCTTATAACTTACGTCGAAAGAAACTAACAATATATGGTATTGCTTTATGACGAAGCAGTAAACCGTTCATTGCTGAAGAATAAAAAATTCTTACTTTTATTTTCAGAAAATTAACTATTTTAAAATGGTGTCCAATTAACGATTAATATTTCAATCATTGATTATAATTATATCACTCATCTTTTTGTGATAAATTATCTTTTAAAACTTATATCTGGTATAATATTGTATAATAATAGCGAAAAAAAAAGTTTATTACTTCTTCTTATAATAATTGCTATATACAGACATTTATGCTATAAAACAACAACATTATTTTGACACGGTGTCAGTATATAAATCATCCCGTCAAAATGATCTCGTCATCATAAATCATAAGGAAGTTTTGACATAATATAATGAAGAATGCACACACTATAATAAACTTTCGACAAGATATAATAAAGTTTCGACATAATATAATGAAGTATCTACAGAATATAATAAACTTTTGACAAGATATAATAAAGTTTCGACATAATATAATGAAGTATCTTCAGATTATAATAATAATCTTTTGACAAGATATCATAAATTTTCGACATAATGTTATGAAGTATCTACAGAATATAATAAAGTTTCTACATAATATGATAAACTTTCGACAAGATATAATAAAGTTTTGACATAATGCAATGAAGTATCTACACAATATAATGACGTATCTACATAATGTAATAAACAGTCTACATAATATAATAAAGTATCTACAACATATAATGAAGTATCGACATCATGTAATAAAGTTTCTACATAATATAATAAACTTTTGACAAGATATAATAAAGTTTCGACATAATGTAATGAAGTATCTACATAATATAATAAACTTTCGACAGGATATAATAAAGTTTCGACATAATGTAATGAAGTATCTACACAATATAATGACGTATCTACATAATGTAATAAACAGTCTACATAATATAATAAAGTATCTACAAAATATAATGAAGTATCGACATAATGTAATAACGTTTCTAAATAATATAATAAGCAAAGCACATAATATAATGATGAATGCACATGATATAATAAGGAATGCACATAATACATATAAAATGGACCACATAAGACTGCTATGGCGTTCCATAGCATCATATTAAAACAATCTTATGTCAAAGTAAATATACAGTATCACGTATAACGTATGTACACCACCATATACTGAAAGTACTGCACCATATAGAAAAAACAGCGCATTTCAAAGTTAAATTACAGCATCACTTACAACTAATCTAAAGATCATGTACTAAAAGTATTGCATCTTACAGTAAATACCACCGGATCGCATAGTAGATATACATCATCAGATGCAACTAACGTACAGATCATATATCGAATTAACTGCATCGTACAGTAAAAACCACCGATTTTCATAGTAAATATACAGCATTACGCACAACATATGTACAGCTACATATACAGAAAGAACTGCATCATCATACAGTAAAACCCACCGGATTTCACCGTAAATACAACATCACGTACATCTAATATACAACATTATATACCGAAAGTACTGCATCATATAGAAAAAAAACACGGCAGCTCATAGTTAATATACAGCATCATGCATAACTAATGTACTGCATCATAAAGACAATCCACAACATCTCTTATTAAAAATCAACAAACACGTACAACTAATTAACAACAGTGCAAACCGAAAGTATCGTTTATAGAAGAAAAAAACATCGCATACCATAGTAAATTTACAGCATTACCTTAAATTTATGAACAACAACATATAGAAAAAAAACACCGAGTATCATAGTTAATATACAGCATCATGTACAACATATGTACAGCATCATTTACCGAAATACCGCATCATTTACCGAAAATACCACATCATATAGAAAAAAACAAAGCATAATCACGTACAACTAATGTACAATATTATATATCGAAAGAATCGCATCGTATAGAGAAAACACCGCATCCAATAGCATATATACAGCATTACATTAAACTTATGTACACTATCATACAGAAAAACAACCGTATCGTATAGTAAATATGGAGTATCGCGTACAACTTATGTACATCATCATAAAGAAATCTGCCTAATCTCACAGTAAATAAATAGTATCACGTACAACGTATGTACAGCATCATATACCGAAAGAACTGCATCTTACAGTAAAAACCACGGGAGCTCATGATAAATATACAGCATCACGTACAACCATTGTACAGCATCATATACCAAAAGAACTGCATCTTACAGTAAAAACCACCGGATCTGATAGTAAATATAGAGCATCACGAACAACATATACATGTATGCATCTTCAAGTACAGTGTACTTCATCATATACCGAAAGAAAAACAACCAAATATCATAGTAAATATACAGTATCACGTACAACGCATGTACAGCAAAGTACTGCGTCAAATAAAACCAACTTTATCTCATAGAAAAAAACTAGCGTCACGTACTACTTATGTACACCGTCATATACCAGTGTACTGCATCATATAGAAAAAAACAACTGCATCTCATAGAAAAAAATCTAGCATCACGTACAACGTGTGTACCGCGTCATATACCAAATGTACTGCATCATATAAAAAAAACTTAAATACCGCATAGCAAAACTACAACATCACATAACAAAATTACAGTATCAATATAATTGAACAGCATTCTGTAGCAAGATTACAGCATATTAAAATAATTGAACAGCAACTATAACAAGAAATGTCACTGGTAAGAGTCGCATCCCCCCCCCCCCCCCCCCACACACACAACCCCCAAATGGTCTGTGAAAATAACGATATTTTTTTATAATAGGTAGCGATGTTTCCATAAATATCAAGAGTCATAGACTGACGTTTCAGACTAAAATGCAATTTCATGTGTTATTTTTACATTAAAAGGTGGTTTGACCTCTGTGTAACCTTGACCATGACATATATGTAAAGGTCTGGGTATTTCCTTAGGAAAATACAGGTACCCATTATCATAACATATTGATCACATGTATAAAGCTATTTTAAATTCCTTCCATGTAGAACAAAGTTACAGACCGAAATGCAATATAAAAAACTAAAATTGTGACCTTGACCTCTGATAGGGTTCTGGGTCTTAACGCGACACTCCGTCATGTCATATTTTACATATGCAGTATTTTTTTAAGTCCATCCATGTATGATAACGTTACAGACAGGACTTTAAATCTCAAACTTAAAGTGTTGTTTAACAAACTCAAAGTGTGACATTGGCCTTTGAGGTACGGGTCTGGGTCTTACGGTACGACAAATTAGCATGTCAATTGAGCCAAGTTAAAGACAAAGTTACGGACGAGACACAAAATATCAAACAAATTGAAAGTGTGACCTTGACCTTTAAGGAAAGATTCAGGATCTTTCACGCGACACTCATCATGTCATGTTTATCAACTCGCCAAGTGTTTTTGAAATTTATCAATAGGTGATAAAGTTACAGGCCGGATATGAAATCTCAAACTTACTGAAAGTGTTGTCAAACAAAGTTAAATTGTGACCTTGACCTTTAAAGATGGAGTCTTAGTGTTTCGCACGCTATGTCGCCATGTTATGTTGATTATTTGTAGCAAGTATTTATAAAATCCATCTATGCATGACAAAGTTACAGGCCGGACATGAATTCTCACATAGACTCGAAGTATTGTAAAACAAACTAAAAATGTGACCTTGAATTTTTAGGTACGGGTGTGAGTCTTACGCACGACACGTCATCATGTCATGATGGTAAATTGAGCCAAGTGTTTTTTTATATTTATCCATAGGTGACAAAGTTACAGACTAGATACGAAATCTCAAGGTGACTGATAGAGCCATTAAACAAAGTTAAATTGTGACCTTGACCTTTAAAGTGGGAGTATGGGTGTTACGCGCGGCATGTCGTAATGTTATGTTGATCATTTGTAGCAAGTATTTATAAAATCCATCTATGCATGACGAAGATACAGGTCGGACACGAAATCTCATACAGACCCAAAGTGTTGTCAAACAAACTTAAATGTGTGACCTTGACGGACGGACGTTTCCATGAATGGGTATTTAAGTGGTTTCTTTGTGCCCAGTTTATTACTTGAATGTGTGACTAAACTTTAGCCACACAAAAGAAAAAAGCCAAATAAAAGTTGTTTTTATGTGTCAAGAAACAGCCACATATTTTGTTCAACTGTTTTTCAACCGTCCTAACAAATAACTAACCCTAACCCTAGTCACTTAACTACCCATTCGTGTGCACGGACAGATGGAATGACGGATGGATGGACGGACGCTGCGATTACTATATGCCCCCCCCCCCCCCCCCCCCCCCTCAAAAAAAATATTTTTGGGTGGTGTGGGGGTGGGGGCATAAAAATTGCATCACAAAACACCTCATACTATATATCAAAACTACCATGTCACATAAAAATACAGCAAGAACAGCATCATATAACAATTGCATAGCACCATATACATGTAACATAGGAAACCAGAAACCATACGGAATGACGGATGGATGGACGGCATAACAATCTGCATCACAAAACACCTCATATTATATATCAAAACTACCATATCACATAACAAAACTACAGCAAGCACAGCATCACATAACAATTGCACAGCTTCATGCCACAAAAGCACTGCAATATAGAACAAAACTACAACAGTGCCGCGTTATATAAAAAAAAGCACTGGATATAGAGAAAGGGTTCCATACCACCTCTCTATATCCGCCAGTGCATCTTTCATAACGAAAGTAAAAAAATAACTATGGCAACTGAATTAACAGGATAATATGACCCGTATTTTCATATGGATGCACCTTTAATTCATTGCTTTATTGTTAATTTTTTTAAGTTTGTTTAACTTTTATTATTTTACTTTTGCCGTTTTGTAAAAATATCTTCACATATAACGTTTAAGTTTTTAATATATGCGGGAGGTAAGTATTAACATTGAGCGGAAGTTTTAACATTTAGACTTAGTTTTTAACATTTATTGGAAGTTTAACAGTTAACGAAATTTAAACATTTAGCGTTACTACAATACAGATTCCTATACATTTTGTCATTTGTCAATAATATTTCATAAATAGCAAACAAATGATCGTAAATGATATCATTCTTTTACTTTCTAAACTTCGCCCTTTCTCTATCCATTGACCATATAATCTCACAATTTGACACACGGCACTTTCCTTTCGGTCAATTTGTTTTTAGAGAGCATGTTTGCACAGTTGGTATTCGGCATTTAATTGGCACTTGCGTATCTTAAACACGTAATAAACAACATTAAAGTGTCGAAATCGTCGTTACACACCATTTCCTTAATTCCCTTAATCGTTACAATTTGCTAAACAAAATTTGACACTTGCACTCCTACTGATCAATGTTCTTTGAATTAAACTTTATGGCTGCATACTGCGGTTATGATATTGAAATAGCTGTACATTTCGTGTAAGCGCTTCCTAACGTAGAACGAAACGTTATAGGTTTATAATAGAAGCATATACTCCATTTAACACTAAATCAGTTCTTGGCTTAAATTAAATGCAATGCTAAGATAGGATTGACTTCGTACGTTCTGTAGTGAGGAGGTAAAATGCGGTCCCGCGTTTTGGATCAGTGTTAATATTTCTGATTCCTTTGAATCATGAAGCACTTTAAGTGTTTAGAACATAGAATAGCAATTAAGCCAGTGCTACGATGGTCCTCCGTGGCGAGTGGTCTAATGTGTTTTCGTCTAATAATCACTGACCTCTCACCGCTAATGTCGTATGTTCGAGTCCCGCTCAGTCCAAAACTTTATGTAAATGTTGTATTATCTATTCATATGTTCATAACTCATGATTACTCTTTAGCATATTCTATGTTGTAGTTACTTCCCTTTACTTAGAATAAGAACTACTCTTATAATTTGCCTCTATAATTACATGCGTTTCCATACCATGAATCACTTGCTACTTTGATACTGAGCATTAAACATCTTAGTTAGAGCACACGCCTTGTGTCGTTCATTTTAGTTCCATTACTTCAATAGTATTATTATGTGTTCCTGTGTATACCACAAACACAACATGGTGTCAGAAGTTACAGTTTGAATTTGTGACATTTGTGCATTATTATTTTGGATTAATCACAGATTTACCAACATTCATAAATTGAAATTACAATGGAACTCAACGGTGTACCAACACCAAAAGTGGACTGGACTTCCACAAACTTGCCTGAAGCATGGCAACAATATAAAGATCATGTAGATCTTATCTTCAACGGTCCTTTAAAGGATAAAGATGAAGAAACGAAATGCACATACTTACTTTTATGGATTGGTCAGAAGGGACGAGATATCCATAAATCGTGGAATTTAACCGCAGAGGATAATAAGAAGCTGGACATATTGTTCAAGAAATTTGGGGAATACGTTCAACCCAAACTTAACTCTGTAATTAAACGTTTTCAGTTTAACAATATATGCCAAGGTGAATTGTCTATTGAAGATTTCATCACAAAACTGAAAATTGCAGCTATTGACTACCAGTATGATAAACTGGATGAGATGATCCGAGACAGAATAGTTTTCGGAGTAAGTTCCAACAAAATCCGCGAAAAACTTATTACGGAAGGTGATAGATTATCCATGGACAAAGCTATTCAAATAGCACAAACCTATGAATATTCTCAGACACAGCTGAAATCGATGGAAAGACAACATGATGTCAGCGACGTCAAGCAGCCACACTGGAAGGGGAACAAGAGCCACACCAAACATAGGAATACCACCCGCAATCCAGAACACCACAGCAAAAGGGACATAAACAACACCAAATGTGGAAATTGTGGACAGAAACGGACACACCCAGTATGCCCAGCTAAAGGCAAACAGTGCTTATTTTGTAAAAAATGGAATCACTTTCAAACTGTGTGCCGTGCCAAAACGAAACGTCATGTTCATGACATTAGGAACAACGGGGAGTATAATGAAAGTGACAGTGATGATTTTCACGTGGATGTTATTAATTCAAAGGACAATCAGGTATTTGCTGATATTCAGGTTGGTCCCAAATATACACCAATTCCTTTTAAATTAGACACTGGTGCCAGTTGCAACATTTTGACAGAAAAAAATTGGCAAACACTCAACATAAAAGCCTCCCTAAAGAAAACTAATTGCAAGCTAACCGCATACAATGGTGCAAACTTGAATGTACTTGGTAGTATCACATTAACATGTAGATACAAGTCACACTCTGAAGAAGTTGATTTCTATGTCGTTCGTACAGATAGATCACCAATCCTAGGTCTCCAAACCTGCATTGAATTTAATTTGATTAAGATTGTGATGTCTGTAGATACCCCCAGTACACCACTCACTAAGGATACTGTTTTGACACAATACAATGCACTTTTTCGTGGTATTGGTCGTCTTCCTGGGAAATGTTCTGTCAAAGTAGATAAACATTGTACGCCTGTAGTACATCCTCCCAGACGTGTCCCTGTAGCCATTCAGGACAAAGTTCGCAAGGAACTAGAAAACATGGAAAAGGCTGGCATCATAGCCAAGGTTAACACTCCAACACAATGGGTCAATTCAATGGTAGTAGTTAACAAGCCAGGTTCAGACAAGGTTCGAATCTGCATAGATCCTAAAGACCTTAACAAAGCTATCTCAAGACCACATTACCCAATGAAAACCCTGGATGATATCCTACCCCAGCTCTCAACTGCTAAGGTTTTCACAAAGCTTGACTGTACATCAAGCTACTGGAGTTTATTACTTGACGACAAATCATCGCACCTTACAACGTTCAATACATTTTTGGGCCGTTACAGATACCTTCGTACTCCCATGGGTCTAAGGTCATCACAAGATGAATTCCAGCGCGAAATGGATGAATGCCTGGAAGGTCTTAAAGGTTGTAGCGTCATTGTTGACGACATCCTAGTCTGGGGAGACACGGTAAAGGAGCATGATGAAAACTTAAGGAATGTCCTTGAAAGGTGTCGTGAAAAACATATTCGTTTGAATGCTGACAAATTAGAAGTAGGAATATCGGAAGTCCGATATTTTGGTCATGTTCTGTCCTCCCAAGGGCTCAAACCCGACCCTGAGAAAATATCTGCAATCAGAGATATGGAACCTCCCAAAGACAAGCCAGAACTCGAAAAAATCTTAGGCATGGTTGTATACCTATCAAGATTTGCCCCAAACCTGTCAGAGGTCACACAACCCCTCCGACAAGTACTAAAGAAAGATGTTGTTTTTCACTGGCAAGAACCTCAGGTTAAGGCTTTTCAGAAAGTGAAAGACATATTAACCCAAACACCAGGTCCTATACTGTCATATTTTGACCCCACAAAACACATTGTTTTGCAATGTGATAGTTCAAAATTTGGTCTAGGCGCAACACTGTTACAAGACGGTAAGCCAATAGCTTACGCAAGCAAGTCACTTACACAATCTGAGATAAATTTGGCACAAATAGAAAATGAGCTATACGCTATTCTATTTGGCATGACTAGGTTTAGACAATATGTATATGGTCGCCATATAACAGTTCATACTGACCATTTACCGCTTCTAGCAGTCATGAAAAAAGCAATCTATGTAGCACCAGCTAGGTTACAGCGTATGATGTTACAACTACAAGGTTATGACTTCGCTTTAGAGCACCGACCAGGAACTCAGATACCCCTGGCTGATACCCTCTCAAGAAAATTTCTACCCAACACATATCCAGAACTGTCCGAAGCAACAAACCTTCATGTACATTTTGTCACAACAAACTTGCCGTATAGTGACAGAAAGTTACACGAGATAAGATTACACACAGGTCAAGACCCTGAGTTAGTACATCTAAAACAGGTTATTTTGTCAGGTTGGCCGGAAAAGCGCTCAGATTGCCCTACTCAGCTACATGATTACTGGACTTATAGAGATGAGCTCAGTGTCATGGACGACATTATCTTCAAGGGTCAAAGGTTAATCATTCCTTCGAAATTAAGAACAAGTATGCTTAACATTCTACATACTGGTCACTTTGGAATTGAGAAATGTCTGAGACGCGCTAGAAATACAATGTTTTGGCCAAACATTACTGCCGATATTACCAACCATGTTGGTAATTGCGAAATATGCATTGAACACAGATGTTCAAACCCCAAGGAACCTCTGGTATCTCATGAAATCCCAGAGTACCCCTGGCAAACTGTAGGCTCTGATGTATTCACATTAGATGGTCAAGATTATCTTCTGGTATGTGACTACTACTCTAACTATTTTGAATTAGGGAAATTACACAACACAAACAGCTCTTGTGTAATTAAGCACATGAAAACTTGGTATGCCCATCACGGGATTCCAACTAAACTAGTGACAGACGGAGCTAGTTACTACACATCGCAACATTTTCAGGACTTTGTAAGAGATTGGGACATTAACCATGTTCGATCCTCTCCACACTATGCACAGTCCAATGGTTTAGCTGAATCTTGCGTCAAGATAGCTAAATAAATGATCAAAAAGTCCAAACAGTCCGGTACAGAACTTTCAGTAGCATTGCTAGAATACCGGGCAACCCCACTAAACTCTGGTTTTTCCCCAGCTGAATTGTTAATGGGAAGGAAAATAAGGTCGCTCTTACCTACTGATCCTAAACAGCTGATTCCAAGTACCCCAAATCCCAAGACAGTAAGAGAAAAACTGTACAAAGAAAAAACTAAACAGAAACAGTATTACGACAAAAATGCGAAATCTTTACAATCCCTTAAGATTGGAGAACCAGTTAGGATTAAACACGGAACTTGGAAACCCGCAGTTGTGATAGAAAAACACAACAATCGTTCGTATACCGTACATACACCTGAAGGTGGAGAATACTGTAGGAACAGGCGCCATTTACTGAAAACAAATACCTCATCACAATACCCCCATTCACCCCCAGCAGAAACAAACCAGAAATCAGACATACATGTACCACCATTAAATTCTAGCTCAAACCCCTGTGAATCTCATTCACCAGATACAGAAAATGAAAATCTGATCACTGATTACCAGAATGTAAATTCCCAGCCCAGTGAAAATAGCATTACGCCACCTGAACTATCAGCAAAGGCATCAAATTCATGTTTACAACCAAATGTTTATGTGACAAGATATGGCAGATCAGTTAAGCCAAAAATAATAAAATCTTTGTGAAACTAGATAATCTCTCACATTTAGAGTTCAGTGCAATGCTAAATCAACAGTCAGTGGCTATTAATTTACAAGAACTGACAGATTCCCACCACGTTGTTTAAGTGTTATCTGGACATAGTAATTAAGTGGAACTAATGAGACATTACGGACATAATTAAACTTCACATGTTGCCACACGCGTTGGATTAATTATTTTGATAGTAATTTGTAATGTAACATACAAAGAATTTCATTCATAAGAATTGTTCATTCATTTTCATAAGAAAGGAGATGTTGTATTATCTATTCATGTGTTCATAACTCATGATTACTCTTTAGCATATTCTATGTTGTAGTTACTTCCCTTTACTTAGAATAAGAACTACTCTTATAATTTGCCTCTATAATTACATGCGTTTCCATACCATGAATCACTTGCTACTTTGATACTGAGCATTAAACATCTTAGTTAGAGCACACGCCTTGTGTCGTTCATTTTAGATCCATTACTTCAATAGTATTATTATGTGTTCCTGTGTATACCACAAACACAACAGTAAACACGTTTGCCAGTTGCTTGCATAAGGACGGTGGTTCGACTCATATTCATTATGAGGTCTACTTTCACCTATAGAACTGGATACGCCATATATACATTCCTGAAATTATTGAAAGTATTTTGGTTGAGGTCAGTGCTTCCAATAGATGCATTTATAAAAAAGATATTGATAAAATACGTTCTTATATTGACTATTTATTCTATTTTAATTCCAATAGCCTTTCGGGATAAAAAAAATAAATCATTTTACTTTAGAAGTTTTGCGTTGAAGTGCACATGGCACATTCGTGAAGGCTGTGACAAATGTCATAGTTGGTTAATCTATAATTATATTTAAATAAGTTAATTCATTTCATTTTATTAAGAAAACACCAATATGTACGAATTATTTAAGTTTATTAACTTAATCTTCTTCAATAAAAAAAAACAATTGGAAATTGTTAAATTAAGCAAATTTATTTCTGAAGCATTTGTAAAAAAACGTTCCAATATAAATAGTTGATAAATGTGTTCATCCTAATAAAAACCTCTTTTATGCTAAAGAAAATTTGAGTATATTATACAAACTAAAATCTTATTGATATGAGTTTGAAATGTCGATAGTAAGAGCGAATACGTGTGGTGGGGTGCGAGCGTGTATGTTTGTGTGTGTGTGTATGTAAAAATGTGTGCATATTATTTACTCAACTTGTTATGTGTTTATGTGTTTGATTATTTACATGTTATAACAACAATGTAATTTGATGTAAAACTATGTATAGTTTAAATCAATAAAATATTTTTCTTCTTCTTCTTCTTCTTCTTCTTCTTCTTCTTCTTCTTCTTCTTCTTTTTCTTCTTCATTTTAATTAAAATTATAAGAAATATGTTTATCCGGATTCGCACTCGATCCCAGTAGCGTATTTGTCTGAACCAAATATTGACAATTTAACAATTGAATTGTAATGTTTTTATGATAATATCAATAAATAAATAATTATGAAAATATGTTTACGAGTGAGATTTACTACAGGTAATGAAAAGGTGTATATTTCTCAGGATTATTTCTAATCCAACTGGTTTTGTTTTCAAAATGTAAAACAGTTATTTGATAAGAAAACATCTGACCACTAGTAACAGTTATTAAAATGTTGTCATGATTAACTTTAATATATAATTTATCTAACGGGCGTTCTGCTTATCTACACTTAAATTGCTACTTATGAAAATAGTTTTTCGAAAACATACCGGCAGTATTTTTTGACATATGAGTTATATCGATTCCAAAAGTTAATATTGGTAATTGATAATGCTTGTAATGGAAATTCGACAATAGTGAATATATTTTATAGTAATATTATTCGTCTCATTATTACTAAATATTTGGCACGCCCAACATAAAATTGGCACGTTTTCTTGTGTTGTTGTATGATAGGCTCATCATTATTTTGTAGGTAGATTTATGGATACTAAATGAAGCATCAATAAACAACAGATAAGAATTGCCCACATTAATTTTAGAATAATCGTGGTGTTACCGCTAACAGAATTTATGGCTAATTACTGTGACTGGTGTTCTGGCAAATTTGGCGCGCAAAGCGTGTGTTGCAATGTATGTATGTAGTTATAGGTAAAACGATGCCATTACGGTAAGTCAGGTACGTCATTGATATCTTAAACGTTATTTATATTTTCCAAAATGTGATGGCACCATTACTCCGTAGCTATACGATTTTAGTTACACCAACCTGAGTGCTTAAATGGAACGGCTTCCAAAGCAACGTAGTCATGATTAATATTGGGAATAATTAAAATATGTACAATACACCGAATAGTCAGTAGCCAAAGACGACTTTAAACTCGTTCTTCCCTCTGTGGTCCCATCACAAAAAATCAATAATGCAAATAAAGATAAATTATTTCATGTAAACCTATGTTATTCGTGTAAAAAATATAAAATATGAAAGAAAAATACTCTGATGTACATCATCAAATTGAATTTAGCTTGCTTCGATAAATATGGGATATAATATTCTATTCAGTTACAGCCATAGAATAAATGTTATACCATATTCATCGCCGTTTGTAACACAATCGATAAAGTACGAAATAAACTTCAATTGTCGAATCAAGAACAAAAAAAAAATATGTATCACTTCAACAGAATAATAATGTGTTCTTTTTCGTTTCCCTGTCTTCTGATATTTTTGTCCATATTAGATGTGTGCCTTTGAACACTACAAAGTTAATTTGCAAAGCATCTAAAACGCATTAAAGTATATCTAATCTTTATTTATGCGCAGGTGGTTACTTATATTGGAAAACAGATACTCATGATTAAACAATTGTTAAAATTCGCATATGAAATTCATCTTAATTATCGACATCGGCTTCTTAAATATTGTATAATAAAATTTGTGTATATTCATGTTTCATGAAACGTTTGCGGTCATGATGTGATCATATATATATAACCAATTTTCCCAGTCTTTATAGCCACTAAAATAATAAGGTCTGTATCGGTAAATCATTTCGAACTGCGATGCAACTAACAAAACTGAAGTTGTCTGAGACAAAATTCTCTAATTCTTGTTGTGTCTGACTAACAATTCAAGAATGAATGGTACCACAAGCATCATACTGTTCAAATACTTAATTTATGATCGAAATATGATACAACGTATTATACATGGCTATCAGATGTTTATGTTAGAGGAAGATCCTTGAGAAGGTCACGTGGAGTGCATGCTTTTGAAAGATAGCTAATACTTTATAACACGATTCAAATAGCCAACTAGATAAAACATGGGAGGGGTTTAACTGCTACAGTCTGCGTTCTATTCGTAACGTCTTTATAAAGTGAGCATTCCATTTTGTCCCGCTGGACATTAATTCTATCACTAAAATAAATTGATTCCTTTGCAATGTTATCATAGGTAATAAAAGTCAAAATATAAGAAACATTTACGCGGGAAGTCAGTTTTACCATGTCAACGTAAGTTATAAATTTTGATTGTTGAACGTTTTATTATAACTTTTTATAGAATGTACATGTACTACATATAGCTGAAATATTGAATTGGCAATGTACTAAAACTATACAGTTATATAAATGTCCAATATCTGACAAACTATGTAACTAAACATTCATTTAATATCAGGGTAACATAAGAACTTTGATTATGGTTGATGTTATGCACTCTTTTAAGATCAATACACTGTGTTTAAGATATAGATATGCATGTACTAAATAAATTGTTGGTCTATATTAGTCTCTTTATTCCGAACACTAATCGATAAAGTCATCTATGCAAAAAAGCATACATATGCGCCTCTTCGTATTCAGCTTACTGTTATGTAAATAATATATGATGCAAATACATGTATGTATAAAACGATTTAGTCCTACTGGCCAAAGGCCAGAAGAGCTTATACGATGGTGCGTTGTCCTTCTTCCGTCGTCATCCGTTAGCAACACTTTCTCTGAAACCACCAGGCCAGTTATATTCAAACTTCACATGGATTTTTCTCATGTACGACATAACACATAATTAATTTTCGATTTAAAATTCAAGATGACCACCGTAATATACCTTTAGATTGTTCTCATTAAATATAGAGCTAATTAGGTGATATATTGTATTTTAATGTTGGTTGATACGTTTGTGTGTCTTTCCAAAAAAATCCCTACAAAGGTTTGTAATATGAAATATAAATATATACTCATATATTTATATAACTATAGGAATGTAGAGCGTCCTCGTGTTTTCTTGGCTCTCTAACTGAGGAATATATTCATTTGTACATGTTCATAATCCGATTTATGGAAGTATAAACATTTTACGTATTCGTATTTTAATTAATAATTTTAATGTTTAATAGAAAAATAACTGAAATAACTATTATGAGAAGAAAGATTGAACAAAAAATAGTTTCGTTACCGAGAGATAAAAAATGAACATATGATTGCTTTTTCAAATCTTTTTGTTACATTATGATATACAAACATGTATGCTTATAACCGTACGTAGTATGGTATTTTATTTGTATAGACAAAACAACAAGAAATCCAGGTCATACATGATACAAGTGGGAAAATACAAGAAACCAAGCTTACGACATCTGAACTGAATATCCAATACAACGCAATTAAAAGTAAGATAAAGTCATTTTTTTATCTTATTTATTTCATATCATTGTCGTGGTACAATTTATACATTGATTGATAAAATGTGTTACATATACTGTTTACATATAAAACCAAAACGAACTATGGTGTGTGTTCGTAGGGGCAAATTAATTTTTCAGAAAAGTGTTGTAAATGCTCCGAAATGTTCGCTTTTGGTTATAATTTAAGTAAGTTGTATTCTTCCAGATGATAAATTACTATTGAGAAAGGATGCAAACTAAAATGTTTATATAATGTACATAATTTTGAATGATTATGAACGGGTTTTGTTTTTGTCGTCTCTTTCCAAAAAATCACCTTCGGCAGAAAACGGAGAGTCACAAAGCTAAATCGGAATCGCATCGGTCGATCATTTATGCGCAAGTCATTTCAAGAAAAGAACACAGCATGGGGGTTATAGGGGATGCGTTTAGAAATTATCGAACCGCATACAGCTAAACAGTTTTTAAACACATCTATTTTAATCTCCTTAGTGTATTAGTGAACTCAAACCAACAAGCTAAGCTATTGAACAAAAGCGACGAATCATTAAATATAAAAATAAATATATAACAACTGGAATTATTTTTAATAACTGTACCTGCACAAAACCCTTCATTGATAGTGAGAAAGTAATTCGTTACGTCATAGCGCGCGCGACGATATCAAATACAAGTGTACCTGCGATGGCGGGTCCGGGGTGCCGTTTCACGAAACATCGTACGCAAATTTTTATCGTAAGTTTTTACGTAACTTTACGGTACCTTTCTAGCTGGCGTAAGTTTTTCTTTTAACGTAAGTCGAAGAAAACAAAATGGCGGCAATATTTATTTTTTACCCGATTAAAAACACATATTAGGAATTACAGCCGTTTGTGTGTTAGAGAAACTGTATTTTCGCCACTTTTCATCGAGCAAAATGATTTAACATGTTATTAAGACACTGTATGCGTTATCGGAGTTTCGTGACCAATAGATATGGATGTGAACCGGCATAAAAGGAAAACAAGTTTATAATCAATTTCAATTAGAAAAAAAAATCAGTTTTCATTGTCAGAATCTCAAAATCGGATCGACTTTCTGTTTCTATAATTAACTATGGAAACATCACGTGACAGATACCGTGATGACCTACATATAGGACCAAGACAGCGTGCAAATGTGAATGGAATACTGAAATCGCTGAATACAACACATTTTATGATGAAGGCAGTGGGGAGTAGTGTTTTCAGAAGGTAATATACATTCTATGGTTTATTTTCATTTGCATAACTGATCGCATATGTCAAGAAAGTGAAGTAAACACTGCAACATTGAATCATTCCTTGCTCAAATTACCCCACCCACTACATAGTTGCTAGTCTGTGTGTTGTTTTTTATCATGAGTATATTCCCATTGCGTTATCAATGTTTACATGTACACAGATTTATGAACGGAATTCAAAAACAGATTACTTTAAACATGATTTTTGTTCTTTAATATATTTTAATACTTTTATTCTACATGTATTATCAGTTCAGTTCATTTCTTCTTTCCTTTATGTGATCATTTATTTTCAGGTTATGTTTTCATACCAAATGAGATGGTCTGATGGACACAACACACCATGATTATTCTTCTGCTATGGCTGAGCATACCTGAGTGGCTCTTCTAGACTACTGCCATCCATAGGAAATAGACCAACTGCTGTGAGGTGAATATAAATTTCTCCACCATAATTAATCATATTAAGAGGTGTCACATTATATTTTCACCCACCTAAAAATTCACTCACAGGTGAATATAATATTTTCCCCATCCCTGCGCCCCATCCCCTCTTCCCCAATTCTCAAACTTGAGCAAAACTACTTATTATGATTAAGAATACATTAAACTTGAATGGTAAAGGAAACTTAAAAGAAAAAAAAGAATGTGTGAGAGTATATCTTTCCCTTCCTCCACCCCTCCAAATTCCTTTATCCCAAACGCATGTTTTAAAATAATTTCACTTTAATGGCAAACTGTAACCCAAAAATAAGCTACTTTAGATAACCATAATCTGTTCTTGCAAGGAAAGACTTGAGGGGGTGGTGGTGGTGTGTGTGTGTGTGTGTGTGTGTGTGTGGGGGGGGGGGGGGTATTATGTTTTCATCCCCACCACCTTAAAGAAACTTTTTTACTTTTTTATCCCAAGTTTCATATTTTGAATTATAGCTTGATTATCTTCACTATAGTGACAAGCTATATTTGAACAAACAAAAGTAATATAATTGAGACAGTTACCTTATGTATTTTGTAAGAAAAGGGGCAGATGAAAATATTATAATATAGCCAATATATTTTCATCCCACCCCAAATTTCATATATTGAATAGCATGATTTGATTCTCTTCACTTTCAAACTATCGTTCAACAAGTACAAATAATATACTTCAGATAGCTATCTCATGTTATAGGGGGGTAAAATAAATTACATAAGTATATAAATCAAACATATTATTTTTGTCTGTTGAAGCATATTAAGTACATTTGAAGGTTATCTTTTATAATATTATAACGAATTGAAGTTTGGATAGACAAGATGAAGTGGGCAGGGGCGGAAATAGCCTAAAAGTTAGCCTAAAAACTATTGGGGTCCGGAAATATTTTTATTTGTAGAATGGCTCTGGTGCGTTTTGCGGTATATTTGAGACATTTACAATAGACAATTAGATATTTTACATCAAGTTGCCATTGCTGTAACTGGATTGAGTGTAGTAAAAGATATATATATATATATATATATATATATATATATATATACAGACAATTAAACACATTTTTAACCTTAGTATATTTATACATGAATAGGAAAATTGTTAAATAAAAAAATGCCTGTGAAAATTATGTGCAGTCCCGGTCCTTTGGGCCTACTAGGTAGTAAGTCTATTGTTGGGGGTGGGGTGGGGTGAATATGATGGCTATAATACCCCACCCCCCCTTCCCCCACCACCACACACACACACCTACAGATGAAAATATCATGAAGGTGAAAATATTATCCGACACCACTCTATTAAAGATGGCGTGTTGCCTAGTTTTTCTAAATACATTGAGATGAGAATATAATTTTACTGATTTGTCTCTTCTTGAAAGGATCGTGTATTATAATGTGTATTGCTAATGCCTTTTGGAAGATATTAAGCATGTTGCTTGATTGTAAACATACATGGGACATAAACCATAAAGCAGATGACTGGTGCTTGCCAGGTCTCTTTTGCAGGGCAAAAACAAGACCAGACATTTAACTACTTATTTGTTGGGTTTTTGTGTTGGCGGGGCAAAGATATTGAAAATTGTTTGCCATGGTCCTCAAATTTGCAGCTTTCCATTTTTTTTTATTTCAAAGAGTTTTTTTTTTCATGATTTCTGTCCATTTTGGTTAAAATGACTATGCAAAATCAAAATTTGGCAAAAGAAAAAAAAATAGCTACTTACTACTAATTACCCACATAAGAAATACTGGGTTGGAGCACACAAACAAATATTTTTTAAGGATGGCCAAACTGCTAATAAATGCCACAACCAATATGACATATTTATACCCCCAAATACAACAGGTCGACAACAAAATTGTTTTTGCACTCTCTGAATGTCAAATTTTTGTGTAAAATGTGTCGTGATTTCACCCTGCCAACATGACATGACAGAAATCAACCACCTTGTAAACAGGTAGGAAATTATGGTGGCTGTTTTCAAATAATTCTGCCACAAATTTTTAAAAAAATATCTTAAAGTGAGAGAGAAAGAGAGAGAATGCTATGCAACATTATATCATACTGTTGCTTTTTTTTATATTCCAGGTTGCAGACTCTACCACTGAACGACACTGTCCTTCAAGAACTGGCACATGTTTCCATTTCTGTGACTTTAAAATGTTATAAACATTATTAAGTAATAAAATATATTGATTATACAGAATTTTACATTGTTATTTTATTATTATGTATCATTAGTTCAAGTTGGGCAAGAATAAACTTCATAGTTCTGTGTATTTACTACTGCCTTCAAGCTGTTCTTACAATGAGAGTCCTCCATGGCCATGTGGTCTAAGGCGCCGTCTCAAGCTCACTTACCTCTCACCGCTAAGGTTGTATGTTCTCATGCTCAATCCTAAAACTTTATGTGAGAAAGTTTGCCAATTACTTGTGGAATGACTGTGCTTCATCCATCCGTCCGTCTGTCCATGTGTTCCCAAATGCATGTTTAAGTGTCTGGGGTTAATTATTAATGTTTTAGCTATGCCAGTCAGGTAATCTATTTGTCTGTACTTTTGTTATTGTAAACACTTAGCATCTTTAATTTTATTCTTGTACTGACCAAAGTTGATAAGAGTGTTAATATGATCATGTTGAAACTCTTGTTTTTAGCTAACCTGAGCAAAGCTCAAGATGAGCTGTTCAGACCACCCTGTGTTTATCGTCCGTCTGTGTGATACTTTTGGTTTTGTTCAATCGGATACCAGCATTTTTAGAATTATTTATGTCGAAGTTGCAATCCTTGAAATGTAAAAAATGCACTATTTGACAATATATGCATTTTAGCACCAGCATTTTTCAGTTGATAGTTGCCAAACTTACAACTTACATAGTAGTTATATAACCTTAATATCTCAAATAAATACTTGAACTGACCAGATCGGAAATTAATACAATTGCATCACATATTCAGTATGGGGAGCCATTTTACTATTTAACCTCAATAAGTGATATCACTTATCTAATTCGAATAAGTGATATCACTTATTCGAATGAGTGATATATCCTATTCGAATGAGTGATGTCACCTATTTGAAACGACTGATTACTTATTTATTGTCATATCATGCTGCACACTCAAGGTCTGATTGTTCAAATTGAACATACACGTGTACGTGAAATGTATATGCTTGGCCTTAATTTTATCATAATATGAATCACATTGTGGACTTTAGGGGATTTCCCGCTACTGTGTGCGAAAACGCCCCACGGATTATCGATTCTTCAACGTAGTTTAAATATATATAAAAAAAGTAATTGCAGGTAGCAATGTTTAGCTGTTAACAAAGACAGGGAAGTTTTAAAGTATCTGTAATTAGATCGATATTATACTTATTTATAAAGCAACATGGCAAGGTCGTTGATAACCAAACGGTTTACAGTCGAAGTAAAATAAATAAATTCAAACTAAACTTAAACTTTAAACTTAACCATACGGGTTAAATATACACAACAGCAAAGTCATGAAAAAATAAACAAGCTATGTAAAAACATTTAAAACATATAGTAATATGACTACAGCTAACGATGGTATAACAATACATTGATATTATCAGACAAGGAACTAGGAAGAAATATGTGTGGAAAGTTTCACCATACAAATAAATACCATATAATAAACAGCGTGTTTTTTTTTATATTCCCACATATATATATGGCTATAATCTAGTTCCAGGAAGACTTCCCAGTATGTGTTAGTGCCGATTATATACGCCACAATACAATCAGAACGATTAACCTATATACCCCAGGTAGTAAACAGTCGGATAGTGTTACGGAGAGTATTTATAGTTCAATAAAAAGTTAGATTCATACAAGCTCATTAGCTTTTTTCTGAATCCCAATTCTTAGAATTGCTTGTCATTTATGAATTGCAAATGTTATGTAATATACTATGTACAGTTCTTGAATAAAATATTGTTTAAACCAATAAAGCCACCCCAAACACAACACAGCCGGGTACGATTAACTCGGTCGGTATAGCGCGTCTCACTATCGTCTCACTATCGGATCCCCGCACGGCTACAGTCTCCGTTATGTTTGATATACGACATTGAGTCTCATTACCATTCGTCCATCAACGCTGATTCAAGTGGTGGAAATTAACACTTACTTGTGGAGATGGATGTGCTCGAGTACTGGTTAACCTTTCAGGATCCGAAGAAAGAGTGGTTAGGTTAACTGATAGCCATTGTTAGCCATTGATGGCATTAAATGACACAAAATATCCAATCAATCAATCAATCAATCAATCAATCAATCAATCAATAAATCAACCAATCAATCAATCAATCAATCAATCAATCAATCAATCAACAATTCAATCAAATAAAAGAGCCACATTTGTTCACATCATTTACACACATAGCTTTGGGACATGTATTACAGGGGTTAATATACGCCCGGACAAACAAAAATTTATCCAAGGTAATATTGCTAGGTATTTAAAATGCAACTGAATTTTAATATACGCGATAGATCACCGGACATTATTATTAGTGGAGTCGAATCGCATCGATACTAATACAACACTGTTTCTGTGCGTTTTTATATGTATTAAAACAATGTCAATGCATTGGTGAATAACACCAAATAATAAACGACACCACAGGTTAATATAACCACTCAAGTGCATATAGTTTTGTATGGCATTGTCATTAAGTAAGGCACGCCAAATTGTAGTACACATAATGGCCATATTCAGTGGTTTGTTTACAAGAGTGCACACCGCCACATGTGTGTCGTTGCTACCCGGGGTACGAGTGTACCTTGATAATAATTAGTAGCCGTTAAACCCAAGGAATTATATAGAGTCTATACAAGTCCTTGGTTAAACCCAATGCTATGAGATAGATTGATCAGCTGTCGAGCATGGAGCGCATGATAACGGTACGCACATATTGATTCACAATTCGTTTGACAAAAAATAAAAACAACTTGGCAGATAAACCAGGTGACAAACATATTAACAATTCGCTATTTATGGATTCATAGGATAGAGAACAATGCATTCTTAGTGAGGCGCAGTGTTGAAAGACAATACAATGCATTCACAAATATGTTTACGGTACGTTTACCAGGGGAAACCAGTCTCAGTGGGGGTATGTTTGCAATGACTTGCATACACAATATCGGTGATACAAAACAACACCCATTGTTAGCGCCAAGGTTACTTACACCTTGTTATTATTTGAGTATGTTTATAAATGGCGTTTAGGCATGTAGGATACATGCGGCATTTTTGCTCTACCTTTTTACTGTATAAGGTGTAACCCCACCATTGATTTTTGTTCTTTATTCTATAGTAAATAATAAAAGTTTGAAGGCTTGTCATTCATAGAGAGTCCCAAATGAAAGAAGTGAAACCTTCATTTTACTGTTTGTCAACCTCTGCACTATCAAAATATGATGTGAAAAGTAGGGGTCATGTGTCATATAAGAGATTTTTTTTCTGCTCAGTGTGTACACTGGTGACAAAGTAAAGTAGACTTCCGAAATCATGAATTCATACCCCAATTTCCAAGCATCATTTTTTTTTTCTAAATTCACAATTCAAACATGACAATGCTATCAAAATGTTCAAAATACATCAATAATGCCATTCATATAAAAAAAATGAGCATTAAAATAAGGAAAATGCATTTTTAAAGAAGAAGAATTGAGGACTATTTATAACCGCCATTATGCGATACCCCACGGAAGCACTTCCTTTTTGCAATGGTGGCACTATGCCTATAAGTAACAAAATAGTACACAATAAAATAGCCAAATTGGCAATACATGTATATTTATTGTGAATACAATATAAGCGCATCACATGTGACAATAAAACATCCAATTCAACAACGACAACAAAGGCTTGTTTACTGTTTATATGTCGTGCCGACGTAAAGTAAAATTTATTTTTTATTTAATTTCATTCGTCAACTACAACAATAACAAACAAAAACAACAGCGGTAACATCTACAACAACATCAACAGTTACAACAACAGCAACAACGGTAACAGCAGCAGTAACAGCTACAACAACATCATCAGTTACAACAATAACAACAACAACATCAACATAGAAAATAGCAGCAGCAGCAACAGCTACAAAACGGCAACAGTTAAATATCCAAAAGGACACTGTTGAAGTTATACTGGTTGCCGTGAGAGGGTATGGGCTTGACTAGTAGCTATGTATACGTTTTGTATACAACCGAGCCGGACGGGTGATTATTGTACTTTTATTTTTTCAATGATCTTAATCTCCATTATTTTTATGTATCTTTCCTGTCAACTTAATGTTTTATCTTAGTAAAAATATTAGACACTATACTGAGAATATCTTCATTTATTGGTTGACATATAGAAATCTAGCCTTGAGATCTGTATTAGACAGGGCCTATAGTTAAATACTAGACACTATACTGAGAATATCTTCATTTATTGATTGACATATATATAGAAATCTAGCCGTGAGATCTATGAGACAAGGCCTATAGTTACATATTATACACTATACTGAGAATAACTTCATGTATTGGTTGGCAGATTCAAGAAATCTAGCCGTGACTTAGTCCAGAGGGTCCTCAAAAAGGTAAAAATTGGAAATTACAAAAATGTTTTCCGAAGAATCGGTGTCATATTTGTTCATATTTGGCTTAAAGATAAGTATTAAGTAGTTAATATTTATAGTTAGGGGACTTAGAATTTTACATAAGGATGCTATGAGAAAAGAAAACATTCTCATTTCTATTATTATCAGATTCATTTTATTATCATTATTATCATCGTACTTTAATTTAAATGACTATATATTGTTATTAGTATCATCATCAGCAGTAGTAGTAGTATAAGTAGTAGTAGTAGTAGTGGTAGTAGTAGAAGTAGTAGTAGTAGTAGTAGTAGTAGTAGTAGTAGTAGTAGTAGTAGTAACTTATACCAATATGTTTGAAATGCACAGCTGCCAAAAAAGGAAAATAAGTGTGTCATTTTCATTATTTTATCTCGATTATCATTTACTTTTATTGTTATCATTTTATTATCATTTTCATTATTATTTGAATTAATTTAAATTATCATTTAATTTAATATTGAATGAATGTCTCTCCAAAGAGTCCTTTTTTTATTTTGCGTCTCCCAAGCACATCGGAAATTCAAATAAAACAAAAGCTATCAATCGTCTAACTGCCATAAAATTCATTGTATATCTCCTATAAACGACAGAGTATAAAAAAGTAATAAACTAGATGCAATATTAACTGTAAATTTATTTAGATTAATATTATATAAATTTGTCTTACAAAATCTCATGACTGATTAATTAGTTGATCGGCACTGAAACAGTTAATAAATGAAACTGAAATGACGTTTTTTTTTTTTTTTACGTCATTTTGTAGTAAATTAAAAACTGACGTCATTTGTGTTCGGTTTCAACGCATAAACTTTTATTTAGAAAATAATGACAGGTGCTCTACCGTTCGTGCCGGATGTTGACGTTTCTATGGCCAGTTACGTATCTCCTGTACTAAAGAGCGTCCTACGAAAAACTTACGAACTTTTTTTTTCTTAGGCGTACGGTACGCAAAAACTTACGTTGATGTTCGTGAAACGCAAAATGAATATCGTAACTTTTTTCGTAAGTTAAAAACTTACGATAATTTTTTTCGTAAGTTTAAGATGTTTCGTGAAACGGCACCCGGGTCAATATAAAACATGTCTAAAATGCACACGATATCAAAATATCTCACAACCAGTTTCAAAATGGTCCAAATAATATTAAGCATTCGGTGCTTATTGTTTCTCAGTGTATGTACATAGTTATGTATACTGAATACGCCCGTGAAGACGATTATCGCAGGCATTAATATTTATTTTTAAAATTGAAAACCAAACAACGATGCACAAGACTGCTTAAAGCCACAGCTTTTACTTATCTTGTTATTGGACACCTGACCCAATGGTCCAAATCCGCCTTTGACTATTCTAAAAATAAAATGTAACGTCACATGAATGTGACACACTGCACTGCACACTTATAAAGATTGTGCCTCAGCGGTGTAAAAAAACATATCATCAGTGAGTAAACTTTTTATAAAACGAGGTTTCTGTCAGTGTTCTATCTTCTCTTTTTCTTTTCAAACGTACAAATAATACAACGCATTTTAGGAGGTTTGTTTATATTCATCACATAATCCCGAGATTGTATCCAGATTCTCAGATTCGGCAAAAACGTACACATAAAGGGGTTGATAGGATGGGTTTTAAAACGATTAATTTCAATAACTTTTTGATAGTAAGAAAAAATGTTTTTCGGAAGTTTAATTGTCTTTCAACATATCGTGATACTTAAATACAGAATAACTGAAATTAATAAACACAAAATACTAAGTAAATGTAAGATTCTTGTCGGTTCGTACGACCAAGTGTGCTCAACTAATATTTGAGGGAGAATTTTACATACAAAATGCTTTTGTGGGGTTTGTGGTTACAACCATATTGCATGCTTTCGGGATTTTGACCTGAAACCATCGTTTTGTGGTTTAAACAAGTGTGTTTAAAAGCGATTTTTTTACTGTTTTCATTTGTTTATTTATAAACTTTTTTATATGTATTTATTAATTTTGAAGTATTGTTAACTCGGCAGCATCCTGAAAACTGTCTGTTTGTCTAAACTTTTGGAAAAACTGCTTTTACACTGCTAAATAAAAACTGGTTTGCGTTATCACCGACAAATTTCTTGCATTTTACTGCAATTTAACTGAAAACTGCTAAAAAACATAAATTACGCCAGTTGTCTTTGCTAAGGGCTGCTTGTAATTGTATGAGCGGAACCTGGCATAAGTGTGTGTGTTTATACTCCAAGGTAGTATCAAACAAAAGTCTGTAAACATTCAGGTTGTGTGCATGCCAGCACACGCAGTTGTCATTTAATATTTACACAACGTGCATAGTTTATTAAACAAGTTAGATTGGCCTTATCAATTTTTTTATCGCTATTGAATTATCTTCCCCAGACTTAAACAGTAAGGTCATAACAATAACATCTCGAGCACGGTCTTGATGTTGTCAAGTCGGATAATTAATGTTAGAATTATTTCAGTTATATTCAGTTATCAAAATACGGTGTCCCGTTAGGGGCCATTGCGGCATATTTATTAAATTAAGTAAAGTCGAACCAACGAAACAACGAAACTTTGATGGTGAAAAGTCGAAACAACGAAGCAACGATGGTGAAAAATCGAAACTATGATGGTGAAAACGCGAAACTACGATGGTGAATACGCAAAACTACGGTGGTGAAAAGTCGAAACAATGATGGTGAAAACGCGAAACTACGATGATGAAAAGTCGAAACAACACATAAGGCTGACATTAAAATAATGTTTAATGATTTTATTATCTATATTGCAGGTTACACTTGGAGTTATTGTATGCAACAACAAAAAGATATAGCTGGGAGTACTTGAAAATAAGGATGATCTTTGCTTAAATGCTTGGTGGAAAACTAAATAGCACAGAATTTAAATTCACAGATAGTTCAACTACACAATATGTTAACAACACTATGGAATCGATGATGACTATTAATAATGAAGTTTCGGGGTATAAAAACACGCAACCAACTGATAATCTCAGACACTCAATACAAATTAATTATAAAAGCTGTAAACACATATATGTAAAGAAGAATCTGAAGTAATATTAATCAGTTTGCTGTGTTTTAAACCATGCATTGTTTGATTTGATTAGTTTTTTCATTTGGATGTTCTATGTCTTGATAATTATGTATGATACAGTAAGATTTCATTTTAGTAAGAAATTTAAAATACACAATGCAACATTACAGCTTCAATTTTATTTGTGTAAAGTTAACCCTTACAGTGTACATTTAAAATTATTAAAACTTACAGTTTATTTACCAAAAAAATCATACAACATACAAAGTATTAATCAACTCCAACTGTGGGCACGCTTTTTATGCATTGTTACTTTAGTATTTGTTATTGTAAAAACTTCATTATAGCAGACCAAATCCTGAATATTCAGTGTAAATAACCATTTCATAACATTAATTTCTCGGATGAAATGTTACAGTGATGAATCATGTTTATATGTGTGTGTACATTGTATTACCTTATAGCTTTGCCATTATATAAAAATATTGTTGTGATGTTAACTATTTCAAAGTGTGTTTCATTTCTTGAAGTAGATTGTAGCTTAAAATTTAGTATGTACGTCCGGACGTCAACAATTTCTTCAAATATCTTCTCTGAAATCACAAACACAATGTACTTTGGATGGTGTTTGAGAATGTTTTTATCCGACCTGGTCATAAAAAAATGGTTGTCATTTTTTTGTGCAAATTTTCATTTTAAACGACATCTTCGTTGAAGCCATTTTTATTGTAACTTTGCTGAATTATTACCAAACAATTATAGCTAAAATTCATCAGGTGGTATTTTTAACCCAATATAAGCATCCAGTTGGTGTATTACTCCCGAATATAAATCAGGCATTAATTCAATATTCTAAACCTATGAAAACATAACAGTTGCAATAGTTTGGGATTTCGGACCCCAACTAGAGTTATACTAGATTAACGAAAAATGACAAGTATAAATACTACTGATATCTGATCCTTTCTTTACTGTGGTATATAAATTAAAGAATCTTATGTTTTTAAACATATGAAAGTCACTTTTATTTGTATTTGTTAAATGTCTGTATCTTTTCGGCATAAGTAAGAGTTTAACACTTTTTCAAACATAGAATAATTTGACTTTTAAAATGAAATAAGGTTTAAGTGCCATTTTAAGAAGCATGGATTGTATATTTACTTCTATCAATATTTCCCTATTTGAGATATAGCGTTATATGTTTTGAAGATGAAGCTCCTTGCACGATATGGGTTTCATTTGTATTTTTCTACACCATGGTGTTTAATTTATACATGTGTTTATGAAACTATTAAAAATATGTTATGTCTCTTTACTTTATCGCAATTTTTTAATTGTAAATATGTTGCTAAAAATAAACTTTTATCTCGGACATGTCATACTATTTGATTACATGATCCATTATATTGAAATCGAGCAAAGCAACTAGAAAAGTAAGTTGATTCGGTTTTACTGAGTTTGTACATGATGGGCAATACATAAATAACAGCTCTCCCACACGATTCCTTGCTCAAGTAGTATCGTATTTACTTGTTTCACTGAGTGCGCTAAATTGTTCTTAAACAATAAATAATACCAACACAATCAATATATGGGTTTAAATTTACGATCACTTCACTGTTTTGTAAGCTAAACAAAGTATCACATTTAAGATTTTTAGGTTTGATAAAACATTTGGCATTGAATGAAGATAATTGTTACAGAAAGGAAAATGAAACGAGAAATACATGTTTAATAACGTTTTAACCTCTTCAGTATGGACTTTCCTTTATTTGTAATTTGTGAATCTCAAGTCAAGAATATAAATAAACTACATACATTTTTAATTGAAAATAAAAACAATTGTTGTAAGCTCAACGTTTTAATTCAGTTTCATTTTCCCAAAATCTGAGTTCGCTTTCAACAGCATCACAATAATTGTCTACTTTTTAGCTAAAACAATAAATTTAAATAGCAGAAAATAGATTAAAAAGTATATTTCTACTCATTGCTATACTGTCCTAATCCTTGGAACTGGTCATAATTGTCTGCAATTTGTGTATAAAATTGACCAAAAAATCTGATTAACAAAATATATTTAGAAGTTTTTAAATGTATTTTAAGAAGAGATCTCTATTAGAATGTAGATAAACTCATGCATACACATTTAAGATAATTTCAATTAGAACGAGTGATTAAAAGAAGAGAAAAGTTATTTTCAAGTACATAAGCTTGAATGAGCGTACACCTTGAAGATAATTTATCCTCTGGTGTCTTTGGTGCGTTCTTATGACAATTTCAGAAACAATATTTTGTAAAAAAAAAAATCTCCTTTATATCATGTCGTGTTTGTACATATCGAGCAGGTGCAAAAAGAAACGTCTCTTTTGTTGCTAGCCATAAATTTCTTCTTTTCTTATGCAAACAAGACATTTCTCTTGTTCTGCATATTTTTTTTTATTGCAACGAGACTATCCCAGAAGAGAAATTTTCTCTTCAGGGAGAGCCTTGCTTTTACATTTTATACTGAAGATACGTTTCTTTTCTACTTGACAGTTTTGAAAGATTCATTCTTTCAAACGCGTATATTTGAACTAAATTTCAAGAAGAGAAAATTTCTCTTGTAAAATATAATCGGCAGAAAAGAAATATCTCTTACGTTGCTAGCGAGAAATTTCTTCATGTCTTATCTTAACGAGGCATTTCTCTTGTTCAGCATATTTCTCTGATTACAACGAGATAATCACAGAAGAGAAATTTTCTCTTCTGGAATGGTTTCGCTTTTACAGACAATACTGTCAGAAAAGAAGTTTCTTTTCCACTTGACAGTTTTGAAATACCTTCTCTTTCAAACGCGTGTATTTGAACACTTTTTCTAGAAGAGAAAATTTCTCTTGTAAAATATCTGCAGAAAAGAAACAGCTGTTATGGTGCTCGCGAGAAATTTCTTCTTTTCTTATGTTAACGAGATATTTCTTCTGTTCTGCACACTTATCCTATTACAACGAGACAATCCCAGAAGAGAAATTTTCTTTTCTGGGACAACCCTGCTTTTAAATATTTTTCTGAAGAGGAGTTTCTTTTCTACTTGACAGTTTTGAAAGATTCATTCTTTCAAAAGCGTGCATTTGAACCAAAGTTCTAGAAGAGAAAATTTCTCTTGTAAAATATTGCATTACAACAGCGTATATCTTAAAAATATGTCACATTATTGGTTTCATTCGAACTTTAAGTCCAATTCAGCTCATTTGTAGGGGTAAAACACACTTTTGGATTTTCTCTTTTTTTATTTTGGAGCGCATTTAAGGTACTAAGATTTCAATTAAAAAGCGCGCGCTCCTTTAATGGGACTTTTTTGTGTTAAACTACTGTACAAAAATGAGCAGGTAATTCGGTGAATCCACGTTTTTTTGTTCTCGTGGGTCCCGACTAATAATTATTCAATAATTTTTGTTGCGAATTTATGGTTTACACCCCTACCACATTAGGAGTCCGATTTTTACCACATTCGGCAGTTTACCTTTTTCGATTTCTTAGAAAACAGTGTATACACCTGCCTACAGTGCCTATAGGAAGCTACGCCACTGGATATGTACTTCTTGTTCTATTCATTTTCTATCATGAACTTTTGATTTTAAGTGGAAAAGGATAGTACTGTAATGTTTCACTATATACACAAATTTACAGGGAAAAAATGCCCATGTTGGATCTAAAGATAAGGTCCCAGGTTTTTTGCATTGCGTTCTCTGCTGAATGATCACGTGACGGATCACATGACTTGTGTTGCAGTAGGGAGAATAAAACAAATACAAATGTTCCACGATATAAATTTTCAGACGAAAGAAATGAAAGTTGAAACTCACAATTTCACAGTATCACTGAATGTTTTGTAGCATTGCTTAAGGACAATAGGCGGCGTATAGAATACGGTATTGACCGCTAAGAGGTAGGGACATATAAACAATTAAGTCACTGGTTCTACTAAGAATATAACGCGAGGGAGCTTTACAAACAGATATGAGCTTATTTTGGAATCGAGTTAAAATTAATTTGTACAAATGAAAGAATTTGCTTTTGTAATCATCTTGTTTCGACTGAATTTGCTAGTTTACATGAAATATTATAATATCATTATAAAACAAAAATGCCAATACGTGTTCGTGAGTTCGTACTCCACGACTGACCACAGTTTCGGTAATGAATGGCCATGATCTTTATTCTAAGACCATGCACCTCCCACCAATGAATACATAGGGAAGTAGTCCGTGACCTGCAGAGATTAGGTGCGTTACGTACGGATTAAGCGTCTAGCACATTCCAGGAACGGTGATTAGGTGCACCTACCGCCATTATATAACTAAAATACTGTTGAACAAAGCACCAAATCCCTCAAAGGAAAATAAAATATATACATACAAAATAAAAGAAACGTAGCATACAAACACACACATGTTGTAAATTTCCCTACAATCGAGTGCATATGTGTTTTAAAAACCGCCCACTTTGCCATGATTAGATATAGATATATATACATACATATACCTGCATACCAACTGGTATTCGGTGTTAATCAGATAAACGTGTTCAAACAAAACACATTTGAAAGTTTAAACCTGATACAGTATGTAGTCATAGATGTTTTTGAAACATCTATATTTACACAGTCTTATCGGGTTATCAAGTATAACAATAGATCGCAATTAAATATCCTATTTCTTTCATTTATTTCACCAACAATTGTACGCCGACACCTTTAATTGAGCCAATACTGCAATACGAGCTCATAAAATGTATTGATACGACAATGTTATTCAGAGATAAGATATTTTGTCTAGTTAATGGCCGATAGGCGCTACAACAAAGGTACATTTAAACTGTGTATTAGATAGCAGATGTATAGTTATATTATTTGGTTACACATACGGGTATGTGTGTAGGTTCAGTGATTATATTTATAAATATGCGGTAATAATAAAACATATTTCCGATTGTATTGTCACAATGTACTTCCATTTTGTAATATAAACGCATACAAAATACAATTTGATGTAGTCATAATTCTCGCCGTTCAGATAATTATCAATTTACACTGCCCGTTTCTATTATTATTTTTGATAATCTATTCTCTTATTTTTTAAATATAAGTTGCAATAGTAAAGTATTATAGAACTATCAACAACTTTAATAGCACCATAACCGTTACATCAGCTGCAATAGCCGTGACAGTCAATAATACTAACTTTCCGTAAACTTTTCCCGCAATAAAATCGCTTATATTGCACGGGAAATTATATATTATATTCATTTATTACAATTTCTTTTTTAATTACAACGGTGTAGTTTGCCAATTTGCGTCGCCCCTGACATTGTGTATCCAAATAGTTTGTTTTCTTAAGTAAAACACATTTCATTTGAATACACAGGGATAAGCACATATCAAAGTATCATAATAAAAATGCGTTTAAATAACTTACCTCGTTATACAAACGTTCCGATATTGTCTAGTGTCGTATTTGTCACATTTTATAGCCATATATATTTCAATAACTTGTTGCAAACATTACAGTTTCATATTTTCTTGTCAGTTCAAACACAAGTCGTATTGTTTGTAGTCTTCATAAAAGACTTTCATATACAAAGAGTAACTCTATACAAAACTTTAGTAGATTGACATCAAAGCGGCCTTAACGAAAGGGGAGGTAATCCCATAAAATCAACCATTATTGGTTTTCAACACACAAGAGTAAAACACGCACCTGCTTTTCGTAAATTGGCAATTGAACGATTAAACATATTTACGAGATTAAGCACGTTAACTAATTGCTTTTAAAGTTAAATACCAATTGAAAAAATAACATTTTACATTTTTAAATATTCTTCTCACTTAATACTCACATATTGACGTGCTCGTACCCCTCCACACACGCGAAGCTTTTGAGATAGCAAAACAATATTTTAAATTTCTTATTTAATCAAGGAATTATATCACTCATTAACCCTGTGTGGTTCCGGCTAAGAATAGAATCAATGCCGATCTCTGCAGAGGGGTGGGAATACTCCGAATGGGTGTCATGTTCATTTTATCATTTTTTGTCATGTTCACTATTGTGGTTTAATTATTAATCCCCTGTGTGGTTTCAGGGAGCCAAATGAGTGATGGCAAGAATAGGACCACTGTGGCTCATACATGTCGTAAGAAGCGACAATTTGAGTAATACGATAGAATTTGCTGAAACTCTGCAGATCTGCAGGTATCAAGGTTCTATGTTAATTATGCATATTCATTTGCCGGTGTATTTGTTTTAAATCTGTATGTTAATTTGTTGTTTTTGTACATGTAGAGTGAACCTGGAATCTTCCTTCCTGATGGCGTCGAATAACCTATAATGCGTTGGTACGCCGTAAAACCTTATTCATTCATTCATTCATATCAGTCATTGATTGAATAAATTGATTAATTTCCGATAGTTAGACAGCTTATTTTGTAGATGTAATCTATACCACTATTTATTACTAGCGGTATTTGGGCGGAGTCAACAATCTTTTGTGTCAATCAAACAAATGTGGTGTAAAACTCTATTTATCATTTTTAATTCGCAATAGTTTTTATTCAGGACAAAAACTGATAAATGATTGTTAATAAGGAATGTTAAACATTTTAATAGCCTTACCCACGACCTTTATTCACGTGGTTCATATGACAGGACCAACACAATCTGATCACCTCGGCCTTAATCACCTCGGCCTTAATGCTACGCAAGTGTATCATACGGAGGATACGGAAACACCCGATGTTTCACGATTGAGGACCAACACATATTCGGAGAAATCCGTCATCTTGGATAAGAAAAATATTAATAATATCAAGGACTTGTATAGAAGGATAGGAAACTTGATATCACTTTACTAAATATTGATGAATAAGCATGCAAAGAATTAATGAATTGCAAATTAATAATTAAAATTGCAATTTGCTTTCTGAAAAAAATGTCTATGTCATGAAATGTAAGGCGTAATGTAACCTTAGATATTGTATAAGGTTTTAAACACGAAAAATGATCTTGGATTTAATATACTGCAGTTTGAAGTCAAATTTCAAGTACTGTCCTCGATCTTTTACTTGCAATATACAAATGCTGTAATCATAAGTGTTTCAACAATTGTAAACACAATTTCCTAGGAATGGTCTCGTTTTGTAAAAGAAAGAATTTTAATTTGTATTTCTGAGATGAATGGAAGTTAAGATATTTGAATACGCGAGCGTTCATAACATCTGAATCAGTTGCTTTTCATTCTCTATACAAGTCCCTGATACCATATGAACCAATTTACATGCAATCAAGTGCCTAAATGAATCAATTCCAACAGTGCGATACGATTTTTCTAGAAATGATTAGTTTCCGAGAAAAAAATAGCGGAATATTTCACATACACTGTAGATATGAATCAAGGGCTTGTTGATGAATGAATAAAAAGTATACTTACACCGCAATTTGTTTTGATTATAATGATTGAAATAAATCACCACTGCGAGTGTTTGAATTAAAAAAAATATAATTGCTGTAGAAGCTTAATGATAAGGCACACGCACAACAAGAAAAAATGTCCGTCACGTTCTGGACCACCAACTTTGCGGACGCAACTCCTCCTACAGTTTTAGCCCGATTCAAATGAAAATTGCTGTATAGTGCATTGTCTAAACATTTGCACGTGGTCTTGATTAAATCATTTTTATGGAGACTCTTTGTTCTTTTAACTTAGAGTTTACCTAATACTTTGGACAAACTACCTTGCTGACGCAATTACTCCCACAGTTTTAACACAATTCAAATGAAACTTGCGGTGCAGCAGGTACATGGTTTGAGTAGGCCGGCCTTTTGTCTGTGGTATCGACATTCTGATTATATTTTTTATTGAATTGTCTCTTTGCACTTTCAACTTAGTGTTTACGTCATACTTTGGACCAACAACTTTGCGGACGCAAGTTAGCCAACGTTTAACCCGATCCACGTGAAACATTCTGTAATTAAATTAATTTTCATTGAGTTGTGGCACTTTGCACTTTCAACTTAGATTTTACGTCATACTTTGGATCAACAACTTTGCGGACGCAAGTTAGCTAACGTTTAACCCGATCCACGTGAAACATGCTGTAAATAAATAAATTTTTATTGAGTTGTGGCACTTTGTTATTTCAACTTAGATTTTACGTCATACTTTGGATCAACAACTTTGCGGACGCAAGTTAGCCAACGTTTAACCCGATCCACGTGAAACATGCTGTAAATAAATTAATTTTTATTGAGTTATGGCACTTTGTTATTTCAAATTAGATTTTACGTCATACTTTGGATCAACAACTTTGCGGACATAACTCCTCTCACAGTTTTAATCCGATTCAAATGAAACTTGCTGTACAACAAGTACATGGTCTGAACATGTGCCTGTGATATTGGCACTCTATATAGAAAAGAGGCACATGAGGGCATGAATCGCTCTACTGGCAACAAATGGACAGATAAGCATTTCAGGAATTATTTTATAACTTTCTCTAAAATTGTTGGGTTGTTACTGTCCCGCACAAAAAAGTTGTTTTAGTTATGTTTAATGTGTAAAACTGTGACCCCTGTGATGACCTGGGACGAGGCTTGAACAAGCATTTAACGTTTCCCTTAAAATTTGTTTATAATCCCTGTGGCGGGGTATTTGTGTCCGAATGATGTTGGTTCAATAACTTGTCAAAGATCTTGTGGTTATATAACTGCTGTGCAAGTTTGGTTAAGATCCAATGAAAAATGAAGGTGCTATCGCATCTACAACATTTTCCCTATATAACTCTATGTAAAACAGTGACCCTGTGGCGGCCCCAAATTTCACCTAAGGAACCCGACTTCAATAAATCTTTTAGGTGACCTCAATGCAATGCGACATGTAAAATATATATGGTCTAGGCCTTAAACTTTCAGAGGAAATGTTTATTAAAGTTTGGCTTAAAATGTGCTTATAAGCCCTGGGGATGTGTGGTCGAATCACACTGGTTTAAAAAAACCTGTCCGAGAGCTTGTGGTTATATAACTGCTGTGCAACTTTGGTTAACATTCAATGAAAATGAAGGTGCTATCGCGTCTACAAGAAAAAAGGTTAACGGACGGACGATAAATGATGGACGACGGACAATAAACCATGATATAAGCCCTGCTGGCCTTTGGTCGGTAGAGCTAGAAATGACGGTCCTATAACGCCTACAACATTTTCACAATGTGCTTATAAGTCCTGTTGCAGCGGGGACATTTATGGTCTAATCCAGAACTGGTTCTGGACCTTGTGGTGATAGAACTGCTTTGCAAGTTTGGTTATGATTCAATGAACAATGGTGGTGCGCCTTCTTTTTATTTCATACAGGAACTGTTAATTTTATTTCATACAGAAACTGTTAAGACAGAAAACAAAATCGTACCATAACAACTATGAATTATTAATCCTTTATTTGCAAAATTAGGTATATACTACTGGTACATACAGAGACATGTATTTACATGCATTAAATATATACAAAATTTCTTCTCACATATTTCAAAATATCACCATATTATGTATAAAACAACACCGTATTACAATATTCCAGTAACAGATAAAACCATATCACAAAGTCTAACAGACACAATTATATTTAATAAAACAATTAATGAGACCTCATCACAGTTAATACTAAGTACGTCAAGCAAGCAAAGTATTTGTTTTTCATCGTTTTCACTGAAACAAGTCCATTTCTTTAATATTTTAGAAATCTCTGTTCATCTAGATCTGCCAATGCAATATCAAAACCTAAATTTGTCAAATGAACGATTTGGCCTTGTTGGTAAATCAGACTCACCGGATACAAAAACATGGACCTGTCAGTTTTAATATTTAATTTACATATGTCAATGACCAGGCTCCTGTTTCACAAATATTTTTCTTAAATTTTACTTAAATAATACTTAAAAACTTGACTTAATTTTGACTGGTTACATTAATATTCTTGAATCAATATCAATGAAACCAAATGCAGTTTTTCTAGAACCAGTCTAATATCATGATCACCTGGATGCTTTTTTTAATCTACTTTTTTTATAGAGATGATAGAATAGTATGTACTGAAACATGGACAGATGATGAGCAATGTTATGAACTTGCTAATCACTATATTGGCAGTTTTAAATCTTATCTACTCGTAGCTAAATGAATTATGTTGCCAATCGATGTATACCGGCGATCACAAGCGACCGGTGACTGACTGTATGATATGGCTTCAATGGAAATCAATTTAGTTTAAAGGATCTTCAATTATTATGTCTTTGGCTACATGTATACTATCTTATCCCAAGCAATAGTAGGTAGTAGAACAGTGTATGTGAAACAAAATACAAACATAGTTTTCATTTCATTGATAAGATATTTTACTATGGATACAGCTACTACTTATATGTGTAATATTATTATAAAAAGGGACATGATTTCCGTGGCTGAGTGGTCTAATGAGCCGTCTCAATATCACTTACCTCGCACCGCGAAGTCGTAGGTTCGAGTGCCACTAGCTCCAAAATTCTATATATTCATAGCAAGGCTACGTTGAAGGCATATTACCGCCATTGGAAAAAGGAAGTGCTTTCGTAAGGTAGTCGCCTAATGGCGGTTATAGGTAATCCTCGTTTCTTCTTCTTTAAAAATGCATTTTCCTTATTTTAATGCTCTTTTTTTATTTGAATTGCATTATTGATGTTTTTCTTTAACATTTTAATACCATTGTCATGTTTGAATTGTGAATTTATAAAAACAAAAATTGATGCTTGAAAATAAGGGTATGAATACATGATTTCGGAAGTCTACTTTCACTTTGCCAACAGTGTACACACTGAGCTGAAAAAAGATATCTTATATAACACATGACCGCTACTTTTCTCATCATATTGTGATAGTGCAGAGGTTGACAAACAGTAAATTGTGGGTTTCACTTCCTTTGTGAATGACAAGCCTTCATACTTTTATCATTTACTATAGAATAATGAACAAAAATCAATTGCAGATAAGAATTTAGGGTCTAAAATGTATAGGGTCACTGTGAGGGGACTTATAATTTTACAAAGGGTGGGTTAACACCTGAAAAGGAATATTTAATAAATTTCAAAGATACAGAGTACCTCAAACATAATTTCAAAACTAAATTGATAACAATTGTGGCGGTCTATGTAATACACGTACTTTAGAAGTGATAAAAATAGCTATAATTCAAATACAGATTCAAAATATCGACAATGGTTTGATCTAAATAACAAAGATAAATGAATTGCATGACCTTTTAGATAAGGTATGACAGATACGATGAAAAAAGGTTGTTAAAGCAAGAAGTGATTATATGAATATTATAAGAACTAAAATATTAACGCTTCGGTTGAAATGAACACTAATTATAAATCTGTAATTGTGTCTGATATTGGGGAATATCTTATAGATTTCACTTGTGTAAGGGTTGAAGGTGTTTTATAAGAATTTATTCAAGCTTGATTGCGATGAAAGCTCAAAGCTTATATGAACCGCTCTCAAGTCCGCTTCTTGGGTAGAACCAGTACTGAATGTTGTTTTATGAGAGGCATCAGGTCGAGCTGGGGATCGAACCCGCAACCTTTGGCCTGGGCGGCCAACACTCTATCCATTACACTACCGCGCCCGCTTAAGAGTTGAAGGTGGAACATACTAGTTATTATGTCACTGTAAAAAAAGGTTAATCAAGAGTTAAATATGACAATAAATCATGTTGGCAATTCATGTTTTATGGGGTCGCTCAATGTGAATTTCTCTTACCATTTTGGCTTTCTATGTATCCCATGACGTAAAATGAAGACGAATATCACCTCTTTTCCCAATGTCCTGCATATGATTCAATGCATTTAATTTATTTTAATGTCAACTGGATAATCGATTCACATAAATATTTACATTAAATTTTGCTAAATTATATCAAAATACACCAGTACAGTAATTAATGTTGCTTAGTACCTGTATCAGACTTTTAGTTTGAGAACAGCATTACTTTTGTAAAATCTACAGACAATAATCTTATGAATTAATATTTATTGTATTCTGCTAAAATTATGTAAAAACTAAAAAATGATTTCTTAGAATTTTCAAACAAACAAATTGTGACTCTCAGGAACGTTTTATTTGCGCAGTTTATTTGCAAATATTCAAAATAATTTTCAAGGCTTCCTAAAGTACTTAAAATGATGTATGTGAAACACTAAATAAATTTTCCGGACATTTTTCGTTACTTCAAACTTGCCACTATGAAGTTCGTAAGTTCGTTAGTGAAACGGCCCCTGTTCCTGTTTGAGCAATTTATATACATTTCCTATATGTCTGAATTCTTGGCTACCAAGACTGGCGAAAATAGCTATGTCAACAGCACTAGGGCAAAGCTCCCGTTTGCCTGATTACCCCCAATATTTACACTGATTTACCACATTTCCCCACACATAGGTGTTTAATATGTTTATAAATACGCGATATCTAGACGATACTACTGTTGGAGAGGCAAGCATGCATAACAATATACAAATATGCTCATCAATATATGATAAGAAGAAATTGTTAATAGTATATAATCTTTATTTCCTCCATATATGAAGAGGTAATACATATTATGCACACATGATAAATAGGAATCATTTGAAATGATCTACTGAACTACATTCAAAATTACAAGATTACTTGGCACATTAGTTATGTAACAATCTTCATGATGGTTTACAAAAATGACCTTAACATCAAATGATAAGTACAACGGCACCGCCACTGCCAGTCCATGATAAACATAGTGTTACATCGTAAGGTGAATATAACGTCGTCAGACAAACCTCTCATGAAGGCGCCAATATACGTGTATAATGTTATGCAAACATCGTCATATGGCAGCGAAGAAATTGTAAATGAAACTTTTCACGAAAGCACTTTATCCATCATACATCCTACATGTATCAAATTGTACAGCCAATAACAGGGTTATCATTTGTTTTGGTATTAAATTGTACAGTCAATAACAGGGTTATCATTTGTTTTAGTATCAAATTGTACAGCCGGTAACAGGGCTAGCTTTTGTTTTGGTATTAAATTGTACAGTCAATAACAGGGTTATCATTTGTTTTAGTATCAAATTGTACAGCCGGTAACAGGGCTATCATTTGTTTTGGTATTAAATTGTACAGTCAATAACAGGGTTATCATTTGTTTTAGTATCAAATTGTACAGCCGGTAACAGGGCTAGCTTTTGTTTTGGTATTAAATTGTACAGTCAATAACAGGGTTATCATTTGTTTTAGTATCAAATTGTACAGCCGGTAACAGGGCTATCATTTGTTTTGGTATTAAATTGTACAGTCGATAACAGGGCTATCATTTGTTTTGGTATCAAATTGTACAGCCGATAACAGGGTTGTCATTTGTTTTGGTATTTAATTGTACAGTCAATAACAGGGTTATAATTTGTTTTGGTATCAAATTGTACAGCCAATAACAGGGTTATCATTTGTTTTGGTATCAAATTGTACAGCCAATAACAGGGTTATCATTTGTTTTGGTATCAAATTGTACAGCCGATAACAGGGTTATCATTTGTTTTGGTATCAAATTGTACAGCCAATAACAGGGTTATCATTTGTTTTGGTATCAAATTGTACAGCCAATAACAGGGTTATCATTTGTTTTGGTATCAAATTGTACAGCCAATAACAGGGCTATCATTTGTTTTAGTATCAAATTGTACAGCCGGTAACAGGGCTATCATTTGTTTTGGTATTAAATTGTACAGTCGATAACAGGGCTATCATTTGTTTTAGTATCAAATTGTACAGCCAATAACAGGGTTATCATTTGTTTTGGTATTAAATTGTACAGTCAATAACAGGGTTATCATTTGTTTTAGTATCAAATTGTACAACCGGTAACAGGGCTAGCTTTTGTTTTGGTATTAAATTGTACAGTCAATAACAGGGTTATCATTTGTTTTAGTATCAAATTGTACAGCCGGTAACAGGGCTATCATTTGTTTTGGTATTAAATTGTACAGTCGATAACAGGGCTATCATTTGTTTTGGTATCAAATTGTACAGCCGATAACAGGGTTGTCATTTGTTTTGGTATTTAATTGTACAGTCAATAACAGGGTTATAATTTGTTTTGGTATCAAATTGTACAGCCAATAACAGGGTTATCATTTGTTTTGGTATCAAATTGTACAGCCAATAACAGGGTTATCATTTGTTTTGATATCAAATTGTACAGCCGATAACAGGGTTATCATTTGTTTTGGTATCAAATTGTACAGCCAATAACAGGGTTATCATTTGTTTTGGTATCAAATTGTACAGCCAATAACAGGGTTATCATTTGTTTTGGTATCAAATTGTACAGCCAATAACAGGGCTATCATTTGTTTTAGTATCAAATTGTACAGCCGGTAACAGGGCTATCATTTGTTTTGGTATTAAATTGTACAGTCGATAACAGGGCTATCATTTGTTTTGGTATCAAATTGTACAGCCGATAACAGGGTTGTCATTTGTTTTGGTATTTAATTGTACAGTCAATAACAGGGTTATAATTTGTTTTGGTATCAAATTGTACAGCCAATAACAGGGTTATCATTTGTTTTGGTATCAAATTGTACAGCCAATAACAGGGTTATCATTTGTTTTGGTATCAAATTGTACAGCCGATAACAGGGTTATCATTTGTTTTGGTATCAAATTGTACAGCCAATAACAGGGTTATCATTTGTTTTGGTACATGTATCAAATTGTACAGCCAATAACAGGGTTGTCATTTGTTTTGGTATTAAATTGAACAGCCAATAACAGGGTTATTATTTGTTTTGGTATTAAATTGGAGGAAAAATCTAATTTTTTCACTGCTGAAACGTCGTACACATGTACACATTTTTACGTTAAAACAAGACTGGCCACGGAAATATTGTATGTAATTTGTTTTATAAAAAAGTTTGATATAACATGTTAAGTAACTGATTATCAAAAATGGTGATGACGCCAAAGAAATTGGTGTGGAAAAGTAGGTAAACTTTGACTTCAGTTACGATTGAACCAAAAAGCTTGAGGAAACGCGCCCTGCAGATGAAAACAAAAAACATGACATAAAAATAAATGTGCTTGTTTTCTATAATTAGGTGTTGATTTGGAAGCTGCTACTATCTGATGACGGTTTAGTGCGTATAATGATTTTGATAATTGTAATCATTATTGTACAGAGATATGTTGTTGGGACGAATGTGATGGTACTGAGTGTTTAGATAGATAAGCTGATGACGTCAATGTTTGCGGTGATAACGAAATAATGCTTATGGAGATAATAAAGTAGACGTAAATAATATGTTGTTGATCATGGTGAGGATGACGTTCGCATGACGATCATGGTAGATATCACACACACACACACACACACACACACACACATTTTAATAATTATGTATAATATATATATATATATATATATATATATATATATATAGTTAGAACTAGTCTGTCAAGATATTTACCAGTCATATTGAACTTGCATTACGATCACTAGAGTTGTGAAAATGACATTAACCTTTTATACTTAATATCTTACTATACAAATGGATTTAAGTCGATTATTTAAAAGTGTGTTAACATGTGGCTGCTAAGCTTATTCACGTAAAAAAAACATACATATTTTCTGGAAATGCTATATAATTGTTACCTAGATATTATTGTAACACCTTTAATTGTATCATATCATGTGTAGTAGCTAAAATGTGTTTTAGCAAAATGTCTCTTGTAATTCTAAATAGAATGGTATGGCTCTGTATGTACTGATTAGTTTTATGTATGTTTCATGTTGTATCCATGATGAGACTATAATAAAGAATAAACTCTAAAATAAAACACTACATGTTCGGATCTGCCTTTATTATACTACATGACTTTCGAATCAAATTAAAAACCATATGATACTACAAGTCGTCCTCCACATCAGCTGTCAGAAACATATGATACTACAAGTCGTCTTCTACATCAGCTGTCAGAAACATATGATACTACAAGTCGTCCTCCACATTAGCTGTCAGAAACATATGATACTACAAGTCGTCCTCCACATTAGCTGTCAGAAACATATGATACTACAAGTCGTCCTCCACATTAGCTGTCAGAAACATATGATACTACAAGTCGTCCTCCACATTAGCTGTCAGAAACAAAGTGACCTTCAACGTAATTAGTTTAATTTGTACTTGTTATACTAATATTTGCTTTAAAACAAAAAACAACCATAGTTTCATTAAATTCTATATTCCTTTCCCACTCCGTTCATATAATGAATGAAAGCAAAGGTTTATGGTCGTATTGGCAATCCCCCTCCGTTGTTATACCTATTAAAATCGTAACAAGTTGGGTACTAATTTGCCGTAAAATGATAAAAATTAGTGAAAAGTCTTGCAATGTCTATAATGTAACAATCAACGTTTTTTCTTCAATCAATCAAGGGCCGGTTTAACAACTCGTCTATGCTTTTAAAGTCATAACATTTTGACCAAGTTAAATCACAAACAAACCAGTGAAAACTAAAGATGCCACAGTGTTAACAAGACACGACTTGGCATTGTTTAATCAATTAAGGGCCAAAACTCTGTCCGTTTCAGTTCAATATGGCTGGTTCAAAATCTCTTCCGAGCCTACATTCTCAATTTTGTTTCGTATAAGTTTCCTAAACACTTTATTTCTGTAGGCGGTGGTATTTAAAAAAAAACTGCATACCTGTGTGAATGAAACGTTTTGCACATGAATGAACGTTTTATATCACATGCACTTGTCCCGATATAATCTGAAAAAAAAGAATATTGTAATGCATTGCACGGCATAGTTATAGGTGCATACAGCGAATACCGAAATTGGGTGCGTTTGCACTAAGGTGGCTTTGTTTACTTGTCAGTTATGTGTGTCCAAGTACAATATGGTACGATAAATGAGTTTTTATATTTTAAATCAAATAGGTATACTGTTTAGTCTTATTCGGAACAATTATTGATTGATTGATTGAATATTTAGCGTCATTTTATGCCATCGAGGGCTAACAGACGATCAGTTAACCTAACCACTGTTTCCTGGGATTAACCAGTACTCGAGCACACCCCATCTCCGCAAGTAACTGATAACTTTCCCACTTGAATCAGTGGTGAGAGACGAATGATAATGAGACACAATGTTGGAACAATTAAAGGAAACGCCGCAAACTGAAATTCGTTATATTTATATTCACGCATTAAAATAATTTCTGGATGTCGGAACGTACTTGACCGACCTCTCGCTACCGACTGAGCAAACTGGACTGCTGACATACTTTTTATGCTTGCACGTTTAATACGTATGGCTATATACCCCCACCCCCAACACACAAACACACACACACACAAATCTAGGCTTCGTCCTCGAATTGCCATATAGACCAGATAATCATGTGAAAGGTTTTCGAAATATAATAAAACCAATAAGTCAAAGTCCATTGTTTAAGACTTGCAAAATATGCAGCCAGTCCGGAATTAAACCCGAGACCTTTTGCTGACAAGGCAAATGATCTACAGCTTAAACAAGCCGGTAACATGATAAATATGCTACTCAGTCTAGTGCATTTAAATGTAACATGACTATACAGAAACTCGAACCCAATACCTTTCACTGATAGATCGAGTGTTCCACCGACTCAGCTTACAACAAATTTGGAATTCATCCTTGCATTTCTATAGAGACCAGAGATTCATAAAAATCGTTCACGAAATATATATACAGGTCACCGTCCCAGTTGGACGAGAAAACAGAACGTGAACATATGCAACCTGTCCGGAACTCGTACCCGAGATATTTCGCTGTCATGGCGAATATCGACCAGTTGAACTAGTCAGACTGCTGATAGGCATTGCTTACTTCGCAGAATTCTCAGTTAACAGTTTTAAATATATAACGTTGGTAGTTGAAAGGAATGTCTTTGTGAAGGGGGTGTGGGATAGAGGCTGTTCTTATGCATTGTTCGTCCACAGTATCCGCCAGTGAGGTTTGTAATACTGCCTTGAGCAGACACAGTACAGGGACCTTGTGACAACATAAATAAATGATAAAAACTTTGGTTCGCTATTCGCATTTCGTCTTTCGATATATAGAGTCACGGTATCCGCCAGTGAGGTTTGTAATACTACCTTGAGGAGACACAGTGTAGAGACTTGTCCACACACGGAATCCGCCAGTGAGGTTTGTAATACTGCCTTGTCCACACACGGTATCCGCCAGTGAGGTTTGTAATACTGCCTTGAGGAGACACAGTACAGGGATCATGTCCACACGATATCCGCCAGTGAGGTTTGTAATACTGCCTTGTCAACACACGATATCCGCCAGTGAGGTTTGTAATACTGCCTTGTCTACACACGGTATCAGTCAGTGAAGTTTGTAATACTGCCTTGTTCACACACGGTATCCGCCAGTGAGGTTTGTAATACTGCCTTTTCCACACACTGTTTCCGCCAGTGAGGTTTGTAATACTGCCTTGTCCACACACGGTATCCACCACTGAGGTTTGTAATACTGCCTTGTCCACACACGGTATCCACCAGTGAGGTTTGTAATACTGCCTTGTCCACACACGGTATTCGCCAGTGAGGTTTGTAATACTGCCTTTTCCACACACGGTATCCACCAGTGAGGTTTGTAATACTGCCTTTTCCACACACGGTATCCACCAGTGAGGTTTGTAATACTGCCTTGTCCACACACGGTATTCGCCAGTGAGGTTTGTAATACTACCTTGTCCACACACGGTATCCGCAAGTGAGGTTTGTAATACTGCCTTGTCCACACACGGTATCCGCCAGTGATGTTTGTTATACTGCCTTGTCCACACACGGTATCCGCCAGTGAGGTTTGTAATACTGTCTTGTCCACACACGGTATCCACCATTGAGGTTTGTTATACTGCCTTGTCCACACTCGGTATCCACCAGTGAGGTTTGTAATACTACCTTGTCCACACACGGTATCCACCAGTGAGGTTTGTAAAACTGCCTTATTCCACACGGTATCAGCCAGTGAGGTTTGTAATACTGCCTTGTCCACACACGGTATCCACCAGTGAGGTTTGTAATACTGCCTTGTCCACACACGGTATCCACCAGTGAGGTTTGTAATACTGCCTTGTCCACACACGGTATCCACCAGTGAGGTTTGTAATACTGCCTTGTCCACACACGGTATCCGCCAGTGAGGTTTGTAATACTGCCTTGTCCACACACGGTATCCACCAGTGAGGTTTGTAATACTGCCTTGTCCACACACGGTATTCACCAGTGAGGTTTGTAATACTGCCTTGTCCACACACGGTATCCACCAGTGAGGTTTGTAATACTGCCTTGTCCACACACGGTATCCACCAGTGAGGTTTGTAATACTGCCTTGTCCACACACGGTATCCACCAGTGAGGTTTGTAATACTGCCTTGTCCACACACGGTATCCGCCAGTGAGGTTTGTAATACTGCCTTGTCCACACACGGTATCCACCAGTGAGGTTTGTAATACTGCCTTGTCCACACACGGTATCCACCAGTGAGGTTTGTAATACTGCCTTGTCCACACACGGTATCCACCAGTGAGGTTTGTAATACTGCCTTGTCCACACACGGTATCCACCAGTGAGGTTTGTAATAGTGCCTTGTCCACACACGGTATCCGCCAGTGAGATTTGTAATACTGCCTTGTCCACACACGGTATCCGCCAGTGAGGTTTGTAATACTGCCTTGTCCACACACGGTATCCACCAGTGAGGTTTGTAATGCTGCCTTGTCCACACACGGTATCCGCCAGCGAGGTTTGTAATACTGCCTTGTCCACACATGGTATCCACCAGTGAGGTTTGTAATAGTGCCTTGTCCACACACGGTATCCACCAGTGAGGTTTGTAATACTGCCTTGTCCACACACGGTATCCGCCAGTGAGGTTTGTAATACTGCCTTGTCCACACACGGTATCCACCAGTGAGGTTTGTAATGCTGCCTTGTCCACACACGGTATCCGCCAGCGAGGTTTGTAATACTGCCTTGTCCACACACGGTATCCACCAGTGAGGTTTGTAATACTGCCTTGTCCACACACGGTATCCACCAGTGAGGTTTGTAATACTGCCTTGTCCACACACGGTATCCGCCAGTGAGGTTTGTAATACTGCCTTGTCCACACACGGTATCCGCCAGTGAGGTTTGTAATACTGCCTTGTCCACACACGGTATCCGCCAGTGAGGTTTGTAATACTGCCTTGTCCACACACGGTATCCGCCAGTGAGGTTTGTAATACTGCCTTGTCCACACACGGTATCCGCCAGTGAGGTTTGTAATACTGCCTTGTCCACACACGGTATCCGCCAGTGAGGTTTGTAATACTGCCTTGTCCACAAACGGTATCCGCCAGTGAGGTTTGTAATACTGCCTTGTCCACACACGGTATCCGCCAGTGAGGTTTGTAATACTGCCTTGTCCACACACGGTATCCGCCAGTGAGGTTTGTAATACTGCCTTGTCCACACACGGTATCCACCAGTGAGGTTTGTAATGCTGCCTTGTCTACACACGGTATCCGCCAGTGAGGTTTGTAATACTGCCTTGTCCACACTCGGTATCCGCCAGTGAGGTTTGTAATACTGCCTTGTCCACACACGGTATCCACCAGTGAGGTTTGTAATACTGCCTTGTCCACACACGGTATCCACCAGTGAGGTTTGTAATACTGCCTTGTCCACACACGGTATCCACCAGTGAGGTTTGTAATACTGCCTTGTCCACACACGGTATCCACCAGTGAGGTTTGTAATACTGCCTTGTCCACACACGGTATCCACCGGTGAGGTTTGTAATACTGCCTTGTCCACACACGGTATCCGCCAGTGAGGTTTGTAATACTGCCTTGTCCACACACGGTATCCGCCAGTGAGGTTTGTAATAGTGCCTTGTCCACACACGGTATCCGCCAGTGAGGTTTGTAATACTGCCTTGTCCACACACGGTATCCACCACTGAGGTTTGTAATACTGCCTTGTCCACACACGGTATCCACCAGTGAGGTTTGTAATACTGCCTTGTCCACACACGGTATCCACCAGTGAGGTTTGTAATACTGCCTTGTCCACACACGGTATCCGCCAGTGAGGTTTGTAATGCTGCCTTGTCCACACACGGTATCCACCAGTGAGGTTTGTAATGCTGCCTTGTCCACACACGGTATCCGCCAGTGAGGTTTGTAATACTGCCTTGTCCACACACGGTATCCGCCAGTGAGGTTTGTAATACTGCCTTGTCCACACACGGTATCCGCCAGTGAGGTTTGTAATACTGCCTTGTCCACACACGGCATCCGCCAGTGAGGTTTGTAATACTGCCTTGTCCACACACGGTATCCACCAGTGAGGTTTGTAATACTGCCTTGTCCACACACGGTATCCACCAGTGAGGTTTGTAATGCTGCCTTAAGAAAGCACGATCAAGATGGTCAGAGATCTTATGAAAATTTTTAATAATACTACATTGTTTAAAATGCTATTCGCCTTTCGCCTTTCAACATGTAACTAGCCCTTAACCCGATCTTAATTACTTCCAGCATTGAAGCGCTACATTATATTTTGAATTTACTTGAAATGTTAAAATTAGAAACATAAACGCTTAGGTTTTGTTATTTAAAACGACTCATGCATAAACATGCCCCCAAGTCAAGAGTCACGTTGAAACTTATTAATAGCACCTACCCGTGACGATCAAGATTTTGATATATGAAAGGTTTGTGTGTATTTTGCATAATTCGTGTTAAAATTTTGATACGGAGCGGTAGTTTAGTGATACGAAACAATATATGACCTTCATATTCGCGACGGTTTAAAGATAGGAAGATGACTGTGTTTATGATTTTTGCGGATCGGATCAAGATCGGACCCCGGATCGAACCGCGGACTGGACCCCGGTTCGGACCCCGGATTGAAGGGTTGTGGGTTCGATTCTCCACCGCACCTTCGTATGTATATACAAATGCTTAGAAATGGTACTACCCAGGACAACTTCAAGCGTGATTGATCGAAGTTGTTTCACAACAGAAGTGTATCAAACTTAATTCACGACTCATCAATCGGTGCTGTTCATATAGCTTTTCTTTTTTGCTACGTTCATATGATGAGTAGTCTTACATTGTAGTCGTCCGTGGTTTTGCGGCTAAGGCGTAGCCATGGAAACGGAATCTCGCTATTTCTTTTTTCTGATACGGCCGTCTGCTCACCCAGGAGCTAGTTGCATTGAAAGGTACCGAATGTCTAACAACGTGGCAAAGGTAACTTTCGGGAAGTACATGTAACTGTGTACAAAACAAAGCTTTCTCATAAGCCAATTGTGGCTCACCCTTTCAATAGGGGTGAAACTATAATAAATAAGCCAATTATTTTTTACTTTACTTTGTAGTTATGTAACAACAGCAAATCAAGCTACTCTGTCTGTGACGGCTATTAGTAATAACATGGGATATGCGTACTACTCCTGGTGAATAAGATGTTGTCCATTCCATGTTGTTACTTATAAATTGTCATTGAAACTTCAACCTTGAAACGTACGTGTCGGCAAACAAAAAAGTTTCCACTATTAACATTGAAAACAATATCAGTCTTTATTGTTTTAATATTGAATACAAATTAGTAAAAGATTTCTGTGACGAATTTCATTTACGCTACTTGCACATGCGTTACGCATCTTTCAAACCGCTCCCCACCTCATACAGCGCTACGCTGATTTTTTACCATAAAACTGCCATTAAATCAGTCAAGTAGGAGATCAAATAGGGAGAAAACATTATGGTGATGGTGTTGTTTATAAAAAAAACGATACTAGTATATCAAATAATGTCCGGTAACAAGACAGATTTCGCGCTTTTAAAACTCTCGTTCCAATATTTCCATAGAAAATGTCTTGTATTTACCGAATGAACAAGAGAACGGCTACAGTCTGTAAAAAAGATCTTTTGCTTCCAAGTGATCAGAAATTTTACGACACTATATTGCTTGACTCAGATTTTCCAAAGTTATGAAATAAAGTTAAAAAAAAAGTAAGTTTTCTTACCTTTGGTTGCGAACCAATATTCAGCGTTGTCCGACCGTCGTCCAACGTTACCTCCACCACCTCCTCCAGAAACGATTGGACAAGGTGAATTACATGTATCAAATCCATCGATTATTATCACTGTGGTACAATGTCAAGTTATTGCCCAATTTTACATTTCAGCCAAAGAAGTCATTATTTTTATTATTATCATTATTATTATTATTATTATTATTATTAGTAGTAGTAGTAGTAGTAGTAACAGTAGTAGTAGTAGCAGTAGCAGTAGTAGTAGTTGTTGTTGTAGTAATAGTAGTAGCTGTAGTGGCAGTTGTAGTTGCAGCA
>CM055904.1:37249571-37252071 GCA_029582155.1 Panopea generosa
TAAGTAGTAGTAGTAGTAGTAGTAGTAGTAATAGTAGTAGTAGTAGTAGTAGTAGTAACAGTAGAAGTAGTAGTAGTAGTAGTATTTGTAGTAGTTGTAGTTGTCATAGTAGTAGTAATAGAAGTAGTAACAGTGGGGGTAGTATTGGTTGTAATAGATTAAGTAGTAGTAGGAGTAGAATATTAGTAGTCATAGTAGTAGAAGTAGTAGTAGTAGTAGTTATAATATTAATAGTTATTGTAGTTATAGTAGAAGTAATAGTAGTAGTAGTAGTAGTAGTAGTAGTAGTAGTAGTAATAGTAGTAGTAGTAGTAGTAGTAGTAGTAATATCAATAGTTATAGTAGTATTTGTAGTATTTGTAGTAGTCATAGTAGTAGTAGTAGAAATAGTAACAGTTGGGGTAGTATTGGTTGTAGTCTATTAAGTAGTAGGAGTAGTTATATTAATGGTTATTGTTATGGTAGTAGTCATAGTAGCAGAAGTAGTAGCAGTAGTAATAATATTAATAGATATTGTTGTTATAGTAGTAGTAGTAGTAGTAGTAGTAGTAGTAGTAGTAGTAGTAGTAGTAGTAGTAATATTAATAGTTATAGTAGTAGCAATAGTAGAAGTAGTAGTAGTAGAAGTAGAAGTAGTAGTAGTAATAGCAGTAGTAGTAACAGTAGTAGTAGTAGTAGTAGTAGTAGTAGTAGTAATAGTAGTAGTCATAGCAGTAGTAATAGTATTAGTAGTTGTAGTAGTAGTAGTAGTAGTGGTAGTAGAAGTCTTAGCAGTAGTAGTAGTAGTAGTAGTAGTAGTAGTAGTAGTAGTAGTAGTAGTAGTCATAGCAGTTGTATTAGTAGTAGTAGTAGTAGTAGTCATAGCGGTTATAGTAGTAGAAGTAGTAGTAGTAGTAGTAGTAGTAGTAGTAGTATTAACTTTAGTAACAGTAATAGTAGTAGTAGTAGTAGTAGTAGTTGTTGTAGTAGTAATAGTAATAGTAGCAGTAGCAATAGTAGTAGTAGTAAAAGTAGTAATAGTTTTAGTAGTAGTTGTAGTCATAGTAGTTATAATAATAGTAGTAGTAGATATAATAGTAATAGTAGTAGTAATAGTTGTAGTAATAGTAGAAGAAGTAGTAGTATTAATAGTGGTAGTAATAATAGCAGTAGTAGCAGTAGTCATAAAAGTTGTAGTAGTAGTAGTAATAATAGTAGTATTAGTAGTAGTGGTAGTCATAGTCATAGTAGAAGTAGTTCTAGTTATAGTAGTAGTAGTAGTAGTAGTAGTAGTAGTAGTAGTAGTTGTAGTAGTAGTAGTTATAGTAGTAGGAGTAGTAGTTGTAGTAGTCACAGCAGTAGTAGTATTAGTAGTAGTCATAAAAGTAGTAATAGTAGAAGTAATAGTAGTAGTAGTAGTAATAGTGTTGGAAGTCGTAGTAATAGAGATGGAGCAGTTGTAGTGGTAGTAATAGTAGTAGTAGTAGTAGTAGTAGTTGTCATAAAAGTAGTAATAGTAGTAGTAGTAGTAGTAGTAGTAGTTGTCATAAAAGTAGTAATAGTAGTAGTAATAGTAGTAGTAGTAGTAGTAGTAGTAGTAGTAGTAGTAGTAGTAGTTATAGTGTAGGAAGTAGAAGTAATAGACATGGAACAGTTGTAGTAGTAGTAGTAGGAGTAGTAGTAGTCGTAGTAGTAGTAGTAGTAGTAGTAGTAGTAGTATTAGTAGTAGTAGTAGTTGTTGTAGTAGTATTAGTAGAGGTAGTAGTAGTAGTTGTAGTGCAGTAGAACTCGAACCAGACGGGACTGGACACAATAGTTCGAGCTAAGGGCTGTTCCAGCAAAGCATTGTATAACATCATACCAAATATGTTCTTGCATGCACATCGAAATAGGATTTCGGGGTGGACAAGATAAGTGGTTCGAGCTACATATGGTGTTATAGCCATCCGTGTTCGAGCCAACGAAGTTCTACTGTATTATCACCTTTCGTAAGTCACTTATTCAAATGAATATGACAACAACTGTAAGTGACTAACCGGCTCAAAATGCAAATCTCTACAACAACATAATTGACTTGTTTACATGCAGAGACAATCATTATCACCAACACTAACCTTGTACTTGAATGCAGTCTTGATATTGATAGGACAGTCTTGATATTGATATGAATGACTTTGCACATTGTATTGTTAAATATCTATTTTAAAACATATCGCGTGTTTCATTAGCATAATAACATAAAATGGTCTGTAAGAATGTTTTTGTGAATGTTTTAGTGTTTACTTTATTTAAAGCAACACATCCACGTTTGAACTTTAAAAAAAAAAAATAATTGAGTTATGAGCACATTTCCCATACAAACATATGATCAATTAGCTGTATATGAGCATATAAACACAGTCCGGAACAAAATGATGCCCAAATTATAATGCGTGACTTACACTTTATAAAACAAGCGTGTAACTCACCCGAGTCAAAAAAAATTGTCAAAATGACTTTCAAGGCAGGTAAAGTACACTAC